>DWTW01001019.1:0-13819 GCA_018246275.1 Papilio slateri | reverse complement strand
CACGTATCACCGATGAACAATTAAAAATTCTGCGCGCGCATTTTGACATTAACAACTCTCCCAGCGATGAAGCGATTGCAAAAATGGCGCAACAATCGGGCTTGGCTACAAAAGTTATTAAACACTGGTTCCGGAACACCTTATTCAAAGAACGCCAACGGAACAAGGACTCCCCTTATAATTTTAATAACCCACCATCCACAACTCTTAATCTGGAGGAGTACGAGAAAACCGGTGAAGCAAAAGTTACACCCTTGGACTCATCGGCGAGCTCCGATGAAGGCAAGCCACCACCAGAAAAAAAGGCAAAAACTGAAGACACGACACTGATAAGCCACCAAGAAGTAAAATCGGAACCAAGCGATGAACCAACAATGGAAGAAAAATATAACTCTTACGATGATAGACATCAAGAGGACAAGAGCTTCATTTTTCCTCAAGCACCACTTCAAAGTCCAGCTCTTAATTCTTCGGATCTTCAACAAAATATTTCACGACCGCAGACACCAACACATCTGTCTTTAAACTCGTTAATACAGTCGCAGTTAGATTCGATACCGGCAACGAGCATACCTCAGCCACCTCATCCATCAATGTTGCCACCAAAAATAAATCCTAATTTCACGTCCCCAAACTCCGTGCCCCCGAACGTCCTACCTTTGACCCCAAATCGCAGCCTCAGTCCTGGCAGAGGACCGGCGGATTTCGGACTTTCCGGGGGCAACTCGAATGGATCCAACAGCTCGGGGTCTTCTGGCAAACGCGCCAACAGAACTAGATTCACAGATTATCAAATAAAAGTATTACAAGAGTTTTTTGAGAATAACGCCTATCCAAAAGACGATGATTTAGAATATCTCTCAAAACTACTGGGACTCAGTCCGAGGGTAATAGTAGTGTGGTTCCAAAACGCACGTCAAAAGGCACGAAAAGTGTACGAAAACCAACCTGCTGCTGAGCCTCCGTCTGGAGCTACGGATGATGCAAATAGATTTCAACGTACTCCTGGCTTAAATTACCAATGCAAAAAATGTCAGCTTGTATTTCAAAGATATTACGAATTGATCAGACATCAGAAAACACACTGCTTCAAAGAAGAAGATGCCAAGCGATCAGCTCAAGCGCAAGCAGCAGCGGCCCAAGTTGCTGCAACCTTAAGTAGTGAAGATTCAAATTCAAGTACTGTTGAGCATCACATTCCACACGTTCCCGTTTCACCTGCACCACCCCGAACGCCAACCCCAGCAGCTCCCAACTATCCAGTTTCACCGGCGCCACAAGCCCCACTTACGCCGGTTACACCTTTAACTCATCATCCACGAACTGAAGAGAAAGATGGCAATTTTCAATGTGATAAATGCAATCTAGTCTTCCCACGATTTGACTTATGGAGAGAACATCAATTGGTTCATATAATGAACCCAAACTTATTTCCTACATATCCACCAGATTCCCCTTTCGGTATACTACAACAACATGCCCAATTGCAACAGTTGAATGCCACACTCGCAAATGATGAATCCCGTCACCCCTTAGTAGCAGCTTTAAATCAACAAGTTGTTAAACGAAAATTTGATGAGTATGAAGAAATAGATACAGGAGAACAGCCAAAGGACAAGCGGTTAAGAACTACGATTTTACCAGAACAATTAGATTATTTGTATCAAAAGTATCAAATAGAATCGAACCCATCACGAAAAATGCTAGAAAATATTGCAAGAGAGGTTGGGTTAAAAAAAAGAGTAGTTCAAGTTTGGTTCCAAAATACTAGAGCTCGAGAGAGAAAAGGACAATTTCGAGCCCATGCACAAGTTATAAATAAAAGATGTCCATTCTGTCCTGCATTATTCAAAGTTAAAAGTGCATTAGAAAGTCACTTGAGCACAAAACACGCTGATCAGTGTGCCCGAGGAGAAATTAACGTAGATGCTTTACCAGACGAGGAATTAAGCACTGAATCAACTCCAAGTTTTGGCTCTCAACAAAGTGATAGACAGCAAAATTTTTCCCAAGCGGGGGCTCCCATGTTGCCCCCTATTTTTCCACCTTTTCACTCAGACATGGAGAAATTTATCAAGCAGTACAGTGAAGAGTCAATGAAACGATATGTGAGTGAATTACAAGCTCATGCTGTAGCCCAACAAAATGGTGCAAATAATGAATCCACGGAAAGACAACTAGTACACATTAAATCAGAAATACCCTTAGATCTCAGCAAACCCGTTGATTTGTCACGCCCAGGGTCGGATGCAGACGAACGTTCAGATACTGCATCTGAGACTATGGAGTTTTACGAAGAAGATGAGCCCACATCGCCGTTACCGGGTCAACAACAAACACCGAGACCGCCTGGAAAACGCTATCGTACTCAAATGTCGTCAGTGCAAGTGAAAATTATGAAGTCTCTATTTAATGACTATAAAACACCAACGATGGCAGAGTGCGAAGCTTTGGGCCGGGAAATCGGTCTGCCTAAACGCGTGGTACAAGTATGGTTTCAAAATGCACGCGCGAAAGAAAAGAAGGCACGATTAGCGGCAGGCTTGTCTGAGGTATCAGACGCGCCGCCACCCGACGAGTGCCAGGTTTGCGACTTCAAGTACAGCCACAAGTACTCCGTGCAAGACCACGTGTTCACGCAGGGCCACATAGCAGCGGTCCGCACGCGACTCGAGAATAGCGGCGGCGCCGGGGACGATAAGACGCTAGCTCTCATGCAGATGGCGGCTCGTCTGGAGAGCGGCATCGGCAGCGAACTGCACAACGCGTTCCTACGGCCTCAGCTCGCCGGCAACGGTGAGTGCACCACTTGACCGCGATCCGAATCGTCCTATGCTTACGGGCATTGTGCGGTATCGGATCTATTTAGAAACGTAGAACTTAGAACGGCGAGCTTCGCTCAACTGAATTATTGTCTCATTTCAGTATTTATCTTAATTGATTCTATTATAGTTGATATCCGAGCGGAGCTCACTACGTGCCGTGACGGTCGTTTGTCTTTTTCCTACTAGTGAGTCCTCTTATAAATAGGGATTAGGAGTAAAGTGAAAAACCTTTGTGATAAAAATGCAATGTTGGCATTTCAAGTGATTTCAGTATATAAAGTTACAAATTTCAATTAATATTCAATATTAAATTTAAAAGAAGTTTCTTGATTATCACATAGTTTTTGGTTTATACACAAATCTTAGCAAGGAAGCGTGTATGGTTGAATGACGTGTTGAAGTGGAGAGGTGCGGTGTCGGCTGTGACGGCAGTCGCGAGAGGCGGGCGGCGCGCCGGTGGGCGGCCTCGCCGAGCCGCCGCTATTCAAATGCAAACGGAACATAACAATGGTAGGGGTTAGGACGCGTGAAGGACGTCGTATATCTAATGAGATCGATCTGCCGCACATGCATTTCGCTCCACATGAATAATCAATTATTTAAATGACGCAATCTAAAACTTTCTCGGAAACTATATTAATGTCGATCTAATCTTTTATTTACATTGCCTCCCTGGGTTTGTATCTCGTACGCGTTGAAAGCCAACACTGCATATTTACACTCACGAAGCTTTATAAGCATATTACTAGAAATCTGTTGCATAATATTATTCTTCCTAGTTGTTCATATTTAAAACTCCTATTAGGTTTTAGCGACTTGTCGATTGTTGTAGGAATGTAATGAAAACCAAATTATATATTTTAGAGAATTTAAAACACTTTAGTTATTATGTAAAGTCATAGCGAAGCCTGAAGTCTTTATTATTATTTAAATAAGGTGCCTTGTAAGATCCGAGCGTTTTGTAAATTATTTCTCAGAGCTCCACTGTAAATAGTCGTTCGTTTAAGAGTATACTATTAGGTTTTAAAGTTTAAACGCTGTAAAATTGTCTCAGATCGCCGCTCGTACGCGATCACGATGTGTAGTGTCTATATATAGATAGATATAAATAAATATATTGTTTGTTTCGTAGAGGCATCTTAAGAACTTGTGATATAACCGTATCTAATTAGTGAACTACGCATATATTTTGCAAGAAGGACAAAAATACGTACAGACATAACATTTCTAAAACTTTGTAATGTTTTACATAATAATGAAGACGTGGGTTTCGTGGGGGGTCGCCGGCTGCCGTTTTTTTTTTATTCACCTAACGCATTTACATAAGAGTGGTTCAGAATTGGGGAGTTAGACGATATGCAAATATTTACTTGAATTTTAAATGTTAGGAAGTACGCTCGTGCGTCGACTTCTGTGCGTAAGGCCGCTAGCCACGCGCCGCGGGTGTCGCCATTCTACGGCGCTATTTATTATGTGAAAACTCTCGCCTCCTGTCTTGGCTCACGTATTCAGATACGTCCGTATCGATCTTTGACATGCAAATATTACAGTTTGTTGCGCCGAGAGTATAATGCAATGTTATTTACTCGATCGTTAAACACAGAACGAACTAAACCTATTTGCATATCGCTTTCTTGTTATTTTTCTTTTGCATTTTTGTTATGTTTGTATTTATTTTTGTTCTATGGTTTATTTTCTATTTTTATTTTGTTTTTTTTTGTCGTTGGAACGGAGTGTATGTCGCGAGGCAGCTGCCCTTGATTTTAAATTTGCCTCCATTATGACTTCCAATAACTTTATTTTCATTTGTATAATTTAATTTTAATGTAATTATATGCGATCTGCATTTACTGTTGGACGTCATTATTGTGGATAGTTAAATGGAACTAAAGCCCAGTGCCAGCCAGTGAAAAATGTCTTTGGTGTCGTCTGTAGTGACGGCAACGTCACTTAGCTAGATAAAAGATTACAAGTCTTGTAACTGAATAGTATTATTATAGTTATTATCTGCAGTTATTATATTTGCCGAATTCGTTGAAATAAATACAATATTTATATTATTGATTTCTGTTTTTTTATTGTTTTTATTCCTTGGTTCCCTTTATCCTAAGTTGTTATATATCTTTTTATATGTTTTTAAACTTTGAAATGTTGTTTTATTTTTATTTTGTATCTATTGTTCATTCGCCTGCTGAGAGTCTACGATATTTAAAAATTAAAAAACAGGTGTATAATGCAGCTGCAGGTTTGGGGAAGAGAAATTTCTTCATAATTAGAAGACTTAAGAAAATACCTGAGCGGGTGTGAAACAAAGAGTCGTTGCGTTTTTTCGTCTGTCCTCGAGTGCGGAACATTGTTCGCTAACAATACGTAAGACAAATGGTACAAGCTCACGCATTAAACTCTTCGTGGGAGGTGTTATCTTCACGCAGTGTCTTAGAGGGATGCGAATCAACAAAGCGATAACAGATTCCTAGTCGAAAGTTTTTAGACAAAAGTGGGAACACTTTTTTTTAAGACAAAAGACGATCGTGACGGCACGTTGATATTTCAGAAATTTCAAATCGCATGTATACCATCTACACAACTCACAATTCCAACATAAAGTAGCTTAGTACATCGTAGAACACACCGAGTTGATAATTGTTAAACCTTAACAATATATTAACACTAATTATATAGTTTATGTAGCACTATTTTTTCGAAGACATTCAGATGATAATTTTTGAAGATATACATAGACGTACACGTTCTAGAGCAATTGCGAGCTGTAGTCTGTTAACCTTCTAAATATGAAACACAGTGCATTTTTCTTAGAGCTTAAAAGTTACAAATAAACAGAATCTCTTTTTTCTGATATTATACTTAGAGAAGCTAAAATGATGTTACAGTAGCTAAAATATTCGATCGATATCGCGATCCAGGTGTAAGTCCTTTATCGAGTCGTATAGAAAAAGTTTTTATAACTCGCATATTACACAATCAAAACATGTCCGGCCAATAATTCTAGGTGTACTAAGTGAACCAATTAAAAAAAATTCTTTTCTTTTAGAAACTGAAATTGATTTGACATTGCGGTTAACTTGACAGGAGTTTAGTTGAATAAAAATTAGACGAACCTTTCAGACACCCGGCGCAAATCTTCATCACACGTTTAATACTATCTGTTCGTGCCCGGCGTCGCTTGTTCGAATCTCATTCTATCAATCAATTAATGGTAATATATATATATAATTAAAAATATAGCCTCTGTTATTTCGAGATAATGTAGCATAAAAGTACAGATAATACAACCACCTGATCTTCGCTTTATTAGAACTTGCAGGTTTACGTTAAGTTTCACGTTTACGTTTACGTTAAGGTTAAGATCAAATTGCCTAATTCTACGCTGTCTTCAAATCTCATAACATATTTATAAACGCTAATCAAAACGTGAGCCTCTGTGCTCTTTTTTACTTTTACTCTTAAATAGGTTCAGTCTAAGTATATAAATCGCTAAATTACAAGAAAAGTAGAGGGAAACTTTAGGTAACTTAAGAAGTTGACTGGTATCACCTGCCACAGAAATATAATGCCAGGTGTATTTTATCTAACTACACGATTTGCATCGCTGTCTTTCTGTATAAATACTTACCCACGTAACTACCTACAGTTTACTGTGTCCGGTGTTCGATCCTAACTATCAACGTATCCAAGATAAATTCAGATAAAATATATTTTATACTGATACTTAATGTGTTAGGAATCCTTTCATGTTTTCTTCATAGACAATTTGTTTTTATTTTCTTAATCAATAATCAGAAAAAGATTAAATAACTGATCCAATTGAATGTCTAAAATTGTGGGCGACGTAAGCGCCTCCTGCAAGGCATTTCCTCGAAACACGAACAAAACGGATATTTTTTCCAGCGTCCCCACTACAAATCGAGAGCTCAATTACAAAAAATATTAAATTACCAACTCACAAAGAATGAGGCTAATATTGAAAAAAAAAACTCCCGTTACCGTACCAACTAATTATTTCATTGTATAACACAATAATGTGCGACGTGCCTGGCAGAAAACAACTCTTTTTGTGCAGACACTACAATAGAAATTTTTTAGGCGAATCTAAGCGATATCATGTCGGTAGAGGTAGGCATATAAATGAAGGAAGGGCAATAAAGAAATGAAAACTACACTCAATTATAAAAAGAACCCGAAAATCTTATAATTGAACTTAAGTAGTTGAATGGATATTGGTCGGATATTTTATACTACCCGTAAATTATATTTTACAAAAATAAGTAGATTTACTCTCAGAACTCCTCATTTTTATGAAATAAGGTTACTGAAGGAAAGAGTAACAGATTCACCTGATGTTTGGCAACGACCGCTAACCATAAACATCCTTAAAAAACTCGAAGAATTGTCGCGCTGCCAACCCTTGTGTTGGAGGTAAGGACTGAAATAGAAAGAACAAGGTATTGGTAAAGGGAATTGAACGTTCTATCATCTTATTTACCCAGCGAAACGCAAAAGTTAAACGCACTTCTACTTTGCGCCGATATTCTGTGAATATAATAAAACTGTGGGTGTGTTTTCACACGACGATAGCTTTTCTTATTAAATAACGCTTACGCGATATAATCAGGCAAAAATTCCTGAAGTTTCGAAGGCGAAATTCCGAAGGTTGCATTGTAAAATACCTACATCTTACAAAGACAACAAATTCCTAACTTAAAAAGTATGTCTGATATATACCTATAATATACATTTGTGACCTAGTAAACCAATTTACCTAGTAAATAATTGGATAATGATAGCTTTATATCTCTCCTCGGTTCAGAGAGCACATCGTAGCAATGTACTGGAGCAAGCCAATATGTATCCACGCCAAGTCGGTGTTACCACTGCTTATTAAATGTAAAGGTACTGAAAATTTGTCTTGATTATAGAAAAGTATGAATAACCCTAATTATTATTATGGTTAACAGTTAATGAATTGTTTACTATAATAGCAAAAGTGCGATAAATAAAATGTGTGTGAATTAATGGAATAATAAAGAAAAGACGTTTATTAAGACAATACAACTGGAGAACTTGTTTGTTTGAACAATTTATTTATTTTCCGATCAGCTGGTGACTAGAATTGGCTATAAATATCGCCAGGGTCCTAAAGCAACGGTACCCCGCGTCACCAAAGTCATAATCATAATTATTTTAAACAGTCTGCGCATATCTGTCGAACAATTAATAATGATCGTAAAATTTCCATTAAATCGTGAAAAAATATGTAAAAATGTTTGTTTTGCATAATTAAGTGATTTAATGAAGAATGTCTCACAATAAATGTTGTTGCCAAAGATTTTTTAGCAACTTTATGTTTTAGCGCGCTCATTGACTATAAATAACGTCAATTATATAGTTTCGTAAGCCTTAAATTGTAATTACATAATTATTTCTAATAACTATCTAAATACATAAATACGTCAGTGTTCGCCTAAATTACATACGATAAATATCCTTTAGATTAAATTTTCACCCGCTGAAGAGGTTGTTTGCGTTAATAAATACTTGTGGAAGAAGACAGGATACTTCTAATGAAACATCAGTGACAGTATGGACAAACAAGCTCTAGCTGTGGAATAAAAAAATAATCACGTAAATCGGATCATAAATCTTAGAGTAATCGGTGTACATACATAAAAAAAATCTAATTAAGAACCTCCTCCTTTTTGAAGTCGGTTAAAGATAACAAGCATAGATAATTTAATCGTAAACAATATATATGGCAGAAGAAAGCGAGCTCCTCGTCTGACGTTAACTGACCTCTTTTATATACATCAGCAATAACCAAAAGATCTATGAATGCCTTACCAGTATTTCGTAAGACAGGGGAATTGAGACAAAGAAGGGGTGTAGTGTAAAGGAGATAGGGCCCGCAACATCTCATTCATGAGATGTAACGCTGAAATATCATATCCTTTACCTACTTCAGGCAGGTATTCCGGGAGGTCGTAGTATTTGCCCGATCGAGCCGGTCCATTCGTGCAACGTCGCTTGCTCTACCAGTGTTTTGGTCGCAACAGTGTTAGAGAGTTTCGTCTGATGAGTGAGGTGCCGGAGGCCTAATCCTAGTCCTTTTCCCCTTCCTATCCTTTTATAATAGGAAAGTATAGGAAGGGGAAGAGGATTTGAAGAGGGAGGGGATGGACAGGAAAAGATAATAGGTATCATATTCTTTTTATCTCCTTCTCTTGAAAAAGTAAGCAATGCATCTGCAACTCATTAGCATGTTGCAGATGCCTATGGGTCGCGTTCACTTGATATCGGGTGAACCGCTTTCTCATATGCCGCTTTCTATTATAAAAAAAAAAGGTTTATAACTTCAAATTCGGAATTTTAAACATCTAATTCAATATTTTAATAATCGAATTATGATACTTATATATCAAATTAACATGGAACAATCTGGACTTGATTTGTAAAAAAAAAGTTCATTTTGTAAAGTCCAAATTTTGAAATTAAAACCCTAGTATATGAAGTCTGTATATCTGTAAAAGTTAATAGCAATAATCCAGTTCTCACTCCAGACACGTACCGAGATAAGATAATGATACATTGATAAGAGGCCATTATCTTTGGAGCTATAGTGTGGGAAAACAAGGAAATATAGTTTATGGTTATTGGATGACCTAATAATTATGTTTTATGTTGCAATCAATAGTTACAGTGATTACTATTATTCACATTCCAGCAGAACAAAGGTCCCAAAAGATGTCTATGAATCTAATAAGAATTCTCACCTAGTGGTGGATATATCTCCCATTCATAAGTTGTTAATGATTATACTGTACACACCTACAAAGTATGCACACAAGGTTTGGTAAAATAATTTTATTGTAATGTTGATCCAAACAAAAACATTTCATGTAAAGTTACTTGCCAAGACTAACAAGTATAAAATGTATTAATTGTTAAAAAGTCATAAGAGATAGATCTCTTTCTCAAAAGAGCCAAGTCCCTAGCTGAGCCCTGATATGTAATAAATAAGTTGGAGGATGCCTTTTTATCAAAGAGAGAACTGCTAGGTTTAGAAATCCAGAACTTGAAAAATTGTTCTTGCCTTCTTTTATGGAATAAAGTGGCAAAAAAAGCTGATGTTGTGACCGCTTCCCAAACGCAGCCGAAACAAGCAAATGGGTTGCATATGCATTGTCTGCCTTTATTTTGAGCAGAGGAGAGGATACATAGAGTTCACTCCTCTGTCTCTTTTCCTTCCATCCTTTCTTAATAGGGGTAAGAAGGAGCAGACTGAAATTGGGCCTTTGGCACCTCATTCATCGGACAACATGCAGAAGCATAAAATACTTTTACTCCATGGCTTATACTCATCTATAAGGTTGTGGTATTTCACTAGTCAAGCTGACCCATTCATGCAACAGATCCTGCTGCTGCGGGCTCTGCTACTGTAAAAGACAGCACTTTAGCAATAGTGGCCCACAACATCTGTTGCACAAATGGGCCCGCTAGATTGGTGAAATACCACAACCTCACAGAAGACAGATAAGAAGCAGAAGTATTTCTGCGTTTCGTCTGATGATTGGTATTGAAGGCCTAATCCTACTCCTTTTCTCCTTCATTACCTTTTCTAATAAGAAAAGGATGGAAAGGGATTTGAGGAGGGAATGGACAGGCAAAGGTAATATCACTTTTTTCTGTTTATCTTCCCCTTCTTTGTCCAAAGGTAGCCAATGCATCTGCAACTCAGCTGTTGTTGCAGATGCCTATAGGTAGCATTTACTTGATAGCGGGTGAACCGCTTGCTCGTTTTCCACTATATTCTACTATTAAAAAACAAAGAATGCCCATGTATCAGAAAGAGGAGGTACAGTGAAGTGAAGGAAAAGATGATGAGATGAAGGTTATCAGTTACCTAACTGACCAATTGAAATATACTGGTAACTCTGTTTATCCCTGTTCTCTATGAGGTTGTGATAATATCTACTCAAGGGTAGAACATTGCTGTTCCACAAAAGTGAATGTGGATGGTATTTGAGGACACAGCACTACCTTGAACTTTTTATATTCTTAGATATAGAGTATATCTTTGCAATAAATTAATCATATTAAAGCATTCACTTGTCAATTTGGAAGTATTCCAGTAAGGACCACCAGTGAGCCTTAGGTCGTCCTCCCATCTTAAATGTTTACATCTTTTATTTTCCCTGCCGTCTTTAGGGTAACAGTTTGTAACTATTCGGCTCCATTTCTCTGGGCCACACAACAGGTGCCCTGCCCACCTTCGCCTCCGCTTGTCAATTCTGAATATGTTTGTTTTTAATTATTTTATTTTATCCAGCTTCCACAGACCTAGCATGCTAAGGTCGATTCCCCTCTGGCAGGTTCTAAAGTTATCCCTAAGATTTTTTGTGGGAGACAAGGTAGTTGTTAAAATCAAGAAGTAGTAGTAAATGTTTTACGAGAATAAGTCTTGGCCTTATCCTTATCCTTATCTTCGTTCTTTCCGAACCTGTAGAAATATCTTTTCCCATTTAAAATGTTAATAATGAAATCAAGATGTTCAGCATTATGCTGTCTCTGGTTATGTACTTTATGTTGTATGTTGTTGTAACGTTTTACACACTAAAAGCTATTAAAAACTAGCACAAAATTTATAACGTATGGCACTTGTCAAACGCAGAACTGGAATCCTACTAAATAATAAATTAAGTTTATTTATTTGAAGAAATATTAAATGTCATTTGGTTTAAATTTCTGTTGAACAAACTAAAGCCTTTGATTGTGTAGTGCATGTAACAATTTTATCTTAACATAATTATTTCAGAAAATATATTGCAACACTTGATCGTATCGTAATCGCGTACTTTAACCAAATATACAATGTACGACTAAAATGGTGGAGGGTCTTAATGGTTTTGCAAAACAATTAAGGGTACCACAAGGTCCCAAACTTGGTCCTTTATTATTTCCTGTTCATAAACCAACCTTGTGGTTTTGCCATGTATAATTTACGCCCGGTTTCTGAAAGGCTGTTCAAAGGAAAAACTAGCAACCTGTAAAATATTCGATCAATTGTCATTTAGTTGCTTGAAGCATAATCATCTACTTTTTTTTTCTTTTAGAAATTGAAATTGATTTGCCATAGCGGTTAGAAGTGTAAGTTGAATAAAAATTTGATCAACCTTTCAGAAACCGGGCGTTAGTGTCCAAGAAAGAATCAAATGCTAAAACTTGTAACCTTTTAGGACCACAATCTATCAGAATCTATCAAAATGTATAGCGATTGTTATTTCTGTTTTCCTCGTAAAAGCTAAGAGGAATTTCCTTAACGTTAGCCTTCAGCATTGAGAGTAAGCACGAAGTTACAATCCTCGGGGGACTTAACGAGTTCTGCGTGAAATTCTTTGGACCTCCCGGAAGTAAGTGTATCTAGTAAACTGTACATTTATTTTTAATAACTTACATCATATTCCAGTGTTGCTAAGCCTTACGATTACTTTTATTGTAATTTACTTTAAATTGTTCTATTCCTAAGAATAGTAATTACACGTGCATTATCTTTATATTAAAGTTATTTCAAGTTGGTCCTTCAAGCCCGATACATTTACAGTTTATTCCAAACCAATATGGATTTTTTTAAAGAAACAATCGTCACTTACCATACATGATGCCTATTATGCCACAATATATGATTAGTGACGTTTTTTATCTTTTTATCGGAAATATTGCAATTTTGTGGAAATCGTGAGATAAAGTGAAGTGAAGGTAATTTGAGAAAAAGTTAGTTTCCGAAA
The DNA here is from genome assembly GCA_018246275.1 of Papilio slateri. Lineage (NCBI taxonomy): Eukaryota > Metazoa > Arthropoda > Insecta > Lepidoptera > Papilionidae > Papilio > Papilio slateri. The sequence goes on along the minus strand of DWTW01001019.1, from coordinate 1,194 downwards.
ATATTTTGGAATTTACGAATTTTAGGTGAAGTGTTGCCCTTTGTTTATAATATTTCAGCCTTGATCTGGAACAAACTATATTACCATAACATTTGAACTTAACTTCCAGCACCGTACGAGGGCGGCGTGTGGCGCGTACGAGTTCACTTACCGGACCACTATCCCTTCAAATCTCCCTCCATCGGCTTCATGAACAAAGTGTACCACCCCAACATAGACGAAGTGTCCGGCACTGTCTGTCTCGACGTCATCAATCAAGCCTGGACAGCACTTTATGGTGAGCTCACTCACATATATTTGTGTTGTACAGTTTATTTCAAACGTAAGTGGGACATCTTTGAAATCCTTTTTGGATTGTGTCTCCATTAAAACTTAAATTATATCTTTAAATAACGTTTTTTATTCTTGCTGTAAAGAAAACAATTCAATTTATTTATTGCACTTTAACGGCTTTAACATTTAAATAAATTAAAAGAATTTTCTAACACTTTATAAAATTGGTCAACTGTTCCGATTTCTTCTAAAAACTACATCTATGTTTAGAATTTAAATTTCCATTTTGATACTTTTGTAGGTTGCATTTTTATGTGTCATGTAATTAATTTCATGTCTGACAAAAATCTAATTACAAATACAATACTCAAATGAATCGGCATTAAGAAATGACAACTTTTTGTTTCTAATGTTCTCGTTAATTGATTTCATTTTCATTAACACATTTTCAATGGAAGTTGTCCTAATTAAAATATCTGACCGGTTAACGGGCAAAAATGGTAGAAACCTGTGGGTATTAAAATTACTAATAAAATGAAGAATCTAAAAAATCAAAAAACAGTTGGGATAACTGTTGTCTACAAAGAGAACTGCAAGAGATAGTTGGCAATGATTGAAGTTACTACTAGGGTCGCTACTTATGTTCCAACTAAACGAATGTATCCATAAAAATATAGTTTTAGGCGAAAGAAACGTAACGTACCCAGCGATTCACTCAATACTAAAAAACGTTTGTTAACTTCAGGACGTGACTTTTATTTTGTATAAAGATCGCATTACGAGGGTGAATCAAAAAGTTCTTAGAAGTGCATATATATGAAACCTTTTTGGATCAAGTTCGATATTCAAATTAAAGAGTGTCTATCACACTATATTTATGTACACTGTCACTTGTTTTTGTCAGTTCGTTCGCATGTAATA
>DWTW01001018.1:0-13820 GCA_018246275.1 Papilio slateri | reverse complement strand
AAATAAGAAACAGCGGTGGAAAGATATTAGGGCTTCGACATGTACTAAAGTATACCTGAACTTCTATATGATACAACCAGTGCGACGCAGTTACTCGCCCGCAGTACACAGGCGCTAGCACTCGTTATTCACGCATGCATTATTTCTTGTTTCTGCTCGGCCCCTAAGGGTCGTAGCGTGATGTTAAATATCTTAGAACCCTATTCAGTAATTGGGTTTTCAAATGCAAGAAGAGTTTTTCAAATCTGGTTCATAGCTCCTGAGATTAGCACGTGCAAATTCGTTCACTTTATTATATTATAAAATTATAGCTAGATAGGAGCTTCGATAGCTATAAAATGTCGGCACTATTGACAATAAATATAATCCAGACGTGTATAGGACCATGGCAAATCACTGCTTTTATAAGATGCAGAAAAAAAATCAAGTATATCCTATATCAAGTATATATATATAAAAATCCTAACCCAATGACTGTTACTACTTAGTAACAGTCATTGGGTTAGGATTTTTTTATCTTCTTTATGCTGTAACAATATTTCATATTGATGTTTACCATTTCCCACTAAATTAAATCCTCAGCTTTACGATTTTTTAAATAATATGTACACCACATAGTTGAAAAATGATAAGTAAGACTTTAAAATCATTAATTTATAAGTAAAGAAATATTTACTAAAATATATTTTTGTTAGTTGAGATATCATCGCATTTTATGAATGTCTTCACAGCTACAAGCACAAATGTTCATAAGGTATTAATACAAAAGGGTCTATTGACAAGCTCAGTGTTGATTTGAAGAAACACTTGAAAGCTTTCTGTTCGCATTACAAAAGCTTTCTAATGAAAGTTTAATTCAGATGGAGGCCTTTGTTTTGAATTAACATTTTTAATCCTCATTTTTATTTATTATCAAACGTAAATGAATTAAAAATCGATACAGAATAAATACTATTACTTCCAATATTATTGGCGCTACTATTCTAATGAACTCAATGACCAAGCACCTAACCTACTTAGGTAGGTTACTTGGTAGGTACAAATAGGCTTGAATCTCAAGTAGCTTAAAATCTTAAATCAATGGACATTAAATTTACATATTCTAAGGTTAAGTGCTAGTGCAGCATTAGTAGCATCTGAACCCCTCAAACCCGTTGTATGATTTGAATTGATTAATTTGTTTAGGTCAATTATTGTCTAGTCACATTGAATTGAATAACTTATTTATACTTCATAAACATGAGACAAGAGAAATTAACTTCTAAAGAAAGAACTGATGGACAGTTTTAAACATCACTAATAAAGATTTAACTGAAGTCAATACATCAACAACATTAACCTAATGTTGTGCTATATGACTTTTTTTTAAAATTTCATCATAATATATAGTAATAGAAACTGATTACTATAACTAGGAACAATATTTCATTGTACTAATTACAATAACGGAAAGCACAGTTGAAGTAACTATTTATTCATTATGTGGGCATGTTGTATATTTTCCTGTAACTATTATGTCCAATAAATATACTAGATCAGGGGTGGGCAACCCGCGGCCCAAATACATATTTTGTGTGGCCCGGGGAGGGTTTTACGACACGGATGTTTAACAATAAAAAAAATATTTTATAAAACATATGTAGAATAATACGAGCGATAATTTAAATATACCATATCCAGGTTAAAGTTTATCTATATTTGTCTATTACAATATCTTAATTATTAGATTTCATAGTCTTAGTACTGCAATATATAAATTTCGTTATACTCAATCCCATATTTAATCGATACCTATTTTGTCCATATATCTAATGTGAAGCATATATAAAACTGTGATTTTGGCCTGTCTATAAAACTATTTTTTTTTGGCCCTTTGCTTGAAAAGGTTGCTCACCCCTGTACTAGATAATAGTATTATGAAACAAATATATAACATCCTTAATGATTTCTTTAACTGTATGAACATATTTTTTATTAGGATGCAGAGTTTGTTGATAGCTTCTAGATAGAGTTAATTGTTATAAATGTCAAGATCAGTCAAGAGCACTTAGAGTTATATATATTGCATTTGGGACAGGCCGCGTAAGTCACGATGTGCAGCACAAATTAGAGCTCAGTTGGAAAGTTGGCTCTAATAGAGAACTTTATAACAGTAGAAGTATTATGGCCATAGAAACCAACTTCAGATGAAACATTTTTGAAATACATTTATTTGCTCACTATGAGCATTATCAGACGGGTCAAGGACGCTCAAAGGGCAACAGAAAAAAATGGCAATGCTTGGAATCTCCCTGCAAGATCATATCAGGAAAGATATGATCCGCAGTAGAACAAAGATAACCGACATTCGCTAAAGAATTGCTGTATGTAAGTGATAATGGGCCAGACACATTGCATTCAATACATTTTGAAATGACAGCTATGTATAGGAAAATGCCGCATAGGCAGGCCTCCCACAAGATGGATTGACAATCTGGTCATGGTTGCGGGATTCTACTGGATGAGGATGGCAACTGATCCGAACTGAGCTTTACCTTATTATTATAGTTTAGGTGCTAGCAAAATAACAATTTATTGTAACTTATTTATTTTATTTTTATTTCATAGTTTGGTTTGAGTATACTTGTAACTGTGTGTGTACTTAGTTAAAAAGAATCAATAAAGTTATTATTATTACTGTCTGAATAATCTATAAATGAATATATGTCCAATATAATCTATAAATGAAAATATGTCCAACTTCATGTATTCTAATTATTTGTACATAGTAAAAATTATTCAGATAAATGGTTAAACAAAACATCATTTATGGATATAGGAAATAAAGCAGTGAGCAATTATAATTTTGAATGACCTGTTGGCCTCTATCAGGCTGGGCACTTGAGTGACTCATGTTACTTTTATTTAAGATTACACACACCTTACATGCATGACTCTTATAAAGAAAAAAATAAACAAAGAAAAATATTTGTTATTCATAACGAATTCAGTTAGCATTGCTGGCATCACTCCAAATATGCATTATCGTACTAGTGGAGTCTGCATGTAGTATTTATAAGGAAGTACTCACACCAATAAATCGCTATACCATATCGGAGCCCTACATTACCTTGAAAGGTTTGCGTACTCATTGTTACATCGTCACTGTTGCAATGGATGCTATCACGTATTCATTAATATATATAGCAAAATAGAAACAATGGCATATTCTTCGTAAGTTATAGGTTGATTTTCAGTTTACACAAATTAATAATTAATAGCAAATACAAATAGAACATTTGAACAAACGACACTTAATCCTTCCTGAAATCGCATTAAACGTTGGTTATTAAAATAAAAGGCAGTTGCAAAATTATATGACAAAAAGAAATCATTGCAAGCAATTGTCGGCTAACATAGAATTTACTTACATTCTGCTAACACAATCCTTCTCAGTTGTCAACACATTACTGTCGGTACTTTATTACACAATAGTCTCTGTACATGTTTTCCACGAAAATAAATATAATTACCACATAGTTACGATTGTATAAAATGACAGAAAACAGCGGACTGAAAAAAGACGTCTAGATTGGATGGATGATGCACTTATTCTTTGATAGAGTTAATATTCAATAGATGTCGCTATGTTATACCCATAGACAATTTTGACGTGAGACCTAAACAATAATTTTTACTAAAACAATTTACAGTTGATAAATTGATTGCGCTATGCTATCCTTGTACTATCTATATTTTATGTTTTACATATAAGAAAAAATAATAGCGGCAATACAACTATTTGAAATATCAGGGTATTTAATTTTATTATTTTTATATTAATACAAATGTTAAGAATTTTATAGTTTCATAAAGTAATTGAAAGTTACAATAATTTCGAGACAGTGTTTTCCACAGGCTAAATTATTATTTCCCGATTAAAATATATTTTACTATATTTATGTAATGTCACTGCTAATCTTTAATATAGTTTTCCTCTCCCAGATAGAGTGGATTTTATGTAAAAATAAAGTCATTGAGCCTGTTAACTTTCGAGATTTCATTATCTGATGAGAGTTACACAGGTCTTCTTAAACAACTTAGCTAAGTTCTTAAAATGCATGAAAAATAATATTATACTCATTTTTAATTATTAAAATGTAGTATCGTATATTTTACAACTGTTCAATCCTAGCACTATTTGTCAAAACCAGTTTTTCTAAAAAAAATATATATACTTTATTAGTAAAGCAAATATAAGTTACACCACAATATTTTTTTGTACAAACTGAAAATAATAAATATATATTTTTTATAGAAAATTTACTTACAGATTTTGTATTACAGATAATAAAATTTAGGTCTCTCACAATACGCTACAAGCTGCCAGAAAATGTTACAACGCCCTCTACAGACAATCAGTATGTTGATATTGCATTTGCCTTCTCACTCGCACTCATGAGTTCCGCGCGTTCAAATGGTTCAATGACTTTGGCGACCAGTTTCTATTTTCTCTCTGGTTCTGTCGTCGGGTCGGACCGCTAGGAAGGGGGTCTTTGTTTGCTTTTCACGTTCGCGTCGCACGGTATTATCTGCGTCAGGCGCTCAATCGTGTCGCATCCGAGACGGAATGTGCCAACATAAGTGGAAGCGTGGTTATCGCTCCTCTCGGTCAATGTGAAATGTCGTGTAGTGCCCAAGAGTGGCGCCTTCTAATGCAAGTGCAGTGAGGTGCAGTGGTGTGTGCGAGCGAGCGTGGGTCGGTGCCACGGCGAGCGAAGTGCGAGGAGGTGGCGGCGGCCGCTCGGCCATGACCGGCGACATGCCTCTGGGGAGCGCGCACGCGTTCGGGCGCGCGCTGCTCCGGGACGGCGCCCTCCCGCCGCTGGAGCCCGGGCCGCCCGCGGCAGCGCCGCCGGCCCCACCGGCCGCCGCCGCCAGCCCCGAGCAAGTCATGAAGCTCTATATGAACAAACTCACACCTTACGAGCATCGCGAGATATTCGATTACCCCCAAGTGTATTTCATAGGCGCGAACGCGAAGAAACGACCCGGCCTCGTCGGCTTTCCGAACAATTGTGAATACGACAACGAGCAGGGTTCATACATCCACATACCGCACGATCACATAGCGTATCGGTACGAGGTGCTCAAAGTTATAGGCAAAGGCAGCTTCGGACAAGTGGTCAAAGCGTACGATCACAAGAAGCGGGAAAACGTCGCACTCAAAATGGTGCGGAACGAAAAAAGGTTCCACAGGCAGGCGCAAGAGGAGATTCGCATCCTGGAGCACCTGCGAGAGCAAGACAAGGACAACACGATGAATGTTATACACATGTTCGACTCGTTCACATTCAGAAATCACACGTGCATCACTTTCGAATTGCTCTCGATAAATCTATACGAATTGATAAAGAAGAATAAGTTCCAAGGATTCTCGCTGCAGCTCGTTCGGAAGTTCTCGCACAGTCTGCTGCAGTGTCTGCACGCCTTGAACAAGAACCGCATCATCCACTGCGACATGAAGCCGGAGAATGTGCTGTTGAAGCAACAGGGACGCTCCGGAATTAAGGTCAGTAAAACTAACCTCTCACACGAAATTGAATAACAAGTCAAGTGGTAACAAGCAAGTTCGAGTCGAACAACACCTGTCGTGATCGTTCCGATAGGCTAAATCAATAAACTTTATTTTTGTTGTAAATATCTGCAGTATTGTGTGCGAGGCGAGCAGCGATCAGCTGGCCACACCCGCGAGCCCCTAGCCTATATCAACACTCGTCCGACCTGCCATCGCGTTTAGTGGCGTACACTCTTTTGACTTATCGTCTAAATTCCTAAATTCGTGAAAATGCCCTTGTAGATTTATAAAACGCAATTACGCCGATACAAACGTTATCTGTGAGATTCGAGTCGCTCACCCGAAGCGTACGCACGCAGTCTATTTTAAAACTTCCCTATAGAAACATCCAGTCTCCGCCATGTAATATAAAAGTCTCATATTTACGTCAATACACATCTGCGTAACGAATCAAAGCAAGATTTTTAAGTTATAAGAACAATGATATGGTTTTCTATGTTTAATTAAATAGTTTTCATTAATGAATTTGCCGTAATAAGGTAAGGTATACTACGACAATTCTCTTAAAAATAAAAACAACGTTAAATTTTAGGATTTTCAAACTTATACAAAAAAGCTTTGGTTGTCTGTTGGTCGGGAACAAAAAATCTGACCTATAAGTTAACAATTTACCTGTCGGGCAGGCATTAACGGACCTTGCTGGAATTAGTGCGTTCTCAAAACTACATCGTTATACATTTTTTGTTTTAATAAAAAATGATATTAGACTAATATTAATGAATGGCATCTGTTGAGTTTTTCTATTTGAAAAAATAGTCAGGAAAAGGGCCGGAATGGTCTACTTTTAGAAAATAAAGCGTTGGTGGCAAGGTGGTTAAAAATGAGATTAACTATGCGGTAGATAAGATTTTATTTGAATTTACCAGAAGTAACTTTTCAACCGTAGTTTTGCGATTAGTTAAACACATATCACGTTACAAGTTCAAGGTCGTAGTAGTTTTATTTAGACACGATTTTTTGTACAAAATAGGAATAGTTCTAATAATTCTATTGTTTATAAGTTTTAACACATTCGAAATTATAAAAAAAGCTGTATTAGTAGATTTATTTCGATCTTCTTTACCTACAATTCCAAGGCTGAGATATAAGAGCTCGTTTAGAGATTTGATCATTCCTTAAAATACAGTCTTTGTATGGTTTCCTTTCATTTCTTGAACGTTGCTTCTGGATTTTTATTTTTGAATTTTCTTATTGAATTTCCGTACTATATTTATGAGATGTAGGCGGATATGTGTATTTTTGGTGAGTGGGAACAAGGTTATGTTTACACGATACTGTTTGGCGGTGCTGCGATAAATATCGTCTATTCCACGGACATAGTAGGACACTTATGTACACAAGTGTTGCTATTTATTGAAAATAATTAATACTACATAGAATGTAAATAAAAATTGCTATTTCGCGTTACAGTAGTTGCTCAAAACATCTGCCCAATAAACGCTTTAATCATGTAATTGACTTTGGATCTTTTGAGTACTTTTCTATGCAAATGTATTCGAAAAATAAAAACTATGGTCCAATTAATACAGTTGAAGGAACCGCTGCTATAGAATGGCAAATAAGTTCTTCGATTTAATTAATCGACTGCTGAGATACACCGGGCTTGAGGTGGCCGAGCGCAGAGGGCGCTTAGCCTAAACCTCTTTAAGAGTAACTAAGCTCGAGGGCTCCCTCGGGAGTCTCGGCTCGGGCCGTAACTTTTTTATTATTATTATTATTACCGGATTGGTGCTTATTATTTAAGTCACCGAAGGATTGTGAACTTCGTCAGTTTTTAATCGAACTAGGCTTATAAAAAAATGTCAGCAAATTTTGAACTGGACGAATCATTGAAATGACACGACAAGTGTCATATCTCGACAGTTTATAAACTGTCAATGTCTAATGGTTAAAAGTAGTTAGTTTACATACAGTTGCTAACCAAAACATGTGGTTCGATACCAGTCCCACCTGGAGCGAGGGAAGATGCAGCTACAGATTGTCAATCTCATCTAGAACGTACTGAGTACCGTGAAATCTGCAAGCAAGTGAGTCTGAGAACGCTACCTGTTCCTTGCTTTATTTAATACTACCTTTGTTTTAATATATATTAAAACAAAGGTTTGTGCAGAAAATATTACTTGTTTGCATAGGCTAGGTAACACAGTTGTGACAAATTATAAAAAAAACCAATTTGATTCTGTTTATACCTACTAAACATGAAAAGTTGACTTTTAAAGAGAAATCCTAAGTTTCTTCTGCTGTACGATACGCTAGTATAGATTATAAAAACGGATAAGATGATATTAAAAGATCAGGCTCGGGCATACTTCGTCTGAGAAGCTTTTTCGGCGTATTCGTAGCGTTAATGTCTCCCCAACCGGTTCGGCTTTTAGGGAACGTTAAGATTTCGACTTTGTATTCATATCAGGTGCTCGGCTGTGCCTGATGTTAAGTGAAATATGTGGTTTTATTTCCTCGCTTACATTGAAATATTTAGTACATCGGACATACTCTTTATTTATAATATTTGGATGACTCTGAAATTGACTGTCCTAGCGGTTGCTTTTACAGTTCTTAGTTGAAAATCTACAATCAGTATTAGAAAAATATCTCCAAAGATAAAATATCAAAATGCTTCTGATATGTTTATCTGTGGTTATAATATAAGGGAAAAAATTGTTTAGGCGAGGTAAACCTGTAACTGCCAACACCGATTTTAATAATTCTTTTCCTGAAATCCTAATAGTGACTATATTTTCCAGTATCATCAAAATATTAATGTAGCTAACACATTTTTTTCTCTATAAATGTTAAATGTAAAACATGAAATGGGCAAATATCATTGTTGTCATAACACAATTTCAAACATTTTTCAAATTAGCAGTTAAATATTTTAAACTATTCAATGTTTGCCGTCTTGTGTGCTGATATTGACGGAGCCATATTTTATTCTAAATCTTTGTTTTTCTTTGCACGGGACTTAAATTGTGCATGTAAATTTAAAACAGTTAAGTTTAATTTTGCAGAAAATAACTTTAAATATGTTTTATCATATACAAATAATATTGAACGATATGAGCAGAAAAGAGAATACTTTTTTCTTTTACGTTTGCCTTTTGTATACCGCCAATGAGATGCAGCTTTGTGAAAATTGAGTGTCGGATTATTTTGCGCGCACTACTCGAAAAGTTGCTCAAACAAAAGGTGAAGTTTCGTAAGTTTGCCGGAGGGTGTCTGAGGTACAGTCGGGTCGTTTTTTAAAAATTCCTTACCCGTCTGCACTTTTGTTGTGCCAGTTTTTTTGTCCGACCGATCGTGACGTCGCTTTGGTGGCTCCTTTCACAAATTTCGAGGTCTTTTATTGTTATTAACTTTGCTTTTGTTTTGGCTAGATAATTTTTCATTTGGTTAGTATTTTATATAGTCTGTCGAAATATAGACAACAAATGAAAAAATAAGAAATAAAGTACGAAAGCCGCATATTATCTGCTTCTTTAGGTGGTTCTTGCAGCGCACGGTAGATGGCTGTATCATTTATATTGCTGTTAGAGTTTAGAACACGAATTATGTCTTATGAGGACTTCAGTAGAGAGAGTTCTCGCTCAGACACAAATTATTTTTGTATATACAAAGACACATTGGCGACACCTGACGATAGATAAAATAAAGATAACCTAGTTATTATGTAGACTGTTGACTTGTCTACCAGCAGGTGTGTGTGAACTTGTGTGCAATGTACCTGCTTTTGGTAAACTCAAACAAAGGGACCTAGTGACACAGAAATATTAAATAAATAAGTTCAATGTTGCAAGTTAGAGGTTTGTGAAATTGAGACCTATTGGTGTATCTGTTAATGTTTACAGATATATTGTAAATTCTTCTGTCTTTTTGTAGTATCTAATAAATAAAAAAAACTGTTAGAACTTTGGTATCGTAAGTCGATATTATTTGTTAATAAGTTGCGATTTTCGTATCTAAGTTAAGAAAAATGCATGCGGATCTCTGGATTGAAATAGTGGCAATATGTACTAATAGCTTGGTGAACTAATAGATTGGTAAATTATATACAAAAAAATATACATAGCACTAACAAGACAATGGATTATAATCGTGCATAATCCCATTAACTCTTCATTCTCCTTTGTACGCGCGCAGAATCTTTGCCGCCTACCCTATCCGCCGATCGCGACCCGCGCTCCTAGGTCCCCCGGCAAAGTTTCTGCGCACGGATAAAAGGTAGCCCATCCATGGGTGTGTGATCGAGCAACTATACAGGTTCCTTTGTTTCTAATCGACATTTCCTTTTGCTCAGTAACTTCCTTAAATTATTCTATCCTTTATATATTCGGGTCAGTAACATGTTATGCTAGCGTAATTTTAATTAATCTAAAATGCAAATCACCATAGCAATTTGTTTAGTGACAAATTACTTTATATTTATTGCATTTTTACATGGTACGATGGGAAGATGTTTATATAAAATGCTTGTTGAGGCTTGTTTTTCGCATCATAAATTAGATAGGGCACCGCCTCGGTTAGTCCTAAAGGACTTTTATAGTACAGGTTGCGCCAGCATTGATTTATTTTTATGTGAAGGGATAGTCTGTTCAAGCATCAATATTTCAATAGCATTTTTATTGAAAAGGAACTTACAGATTACTTGTTAAATTTCAGCGTTTCATGGACTATTACCCAGAAGTCATATATTTTTTGATGTTGTTTTGCTCGATAAGTTCTTCTAATAAATTATTAATTCTGTAGAATAATGTTTGTCGATTTTTTATTGGATTTGGATATTTTACACAAAAAAAAGTTACGTTACGTTACGACGTATACAGTATTACTTTCAAAGCTATGAAAGCGTTGTGGAGGCGGCAAGTGAATGTAATAGGGATTTAAATGAAACGAAACTACGAAATAACCACTGTTACTTAACTTGTAATTTAGCATGTGTTTGATACCAAATACGTTGACTATCAAACGGCATTACGTCTAATTTTAGTAATATGAGTTAATTTCCTATTTAAAGGACGATTAATTAAAAAAGTAAATAGAAAATTGAAGTACATGCATATACCTACATATTTACGTATTATTAACGTTAGTAAACCGAATTGACAATTATTATATGGTTCATACTAAGTGCATTAGATCGTAAATGTGACAGGTTGAATATCGCCTAGCGGGCGGATATACTGTAGATTGTTGCACATACATTTTAAAAGGGACAGTTAGTGATGATAGTACAAGCTGTCTTGAAATCAAACCCGCCACTATCAGCTTGATCCTTAGCTCATTTATAAACGAGGGGGGTCTTTACGTATGTTTTACTAAATCTTCATCAATATTTCGATGTGTACTTCATTAACTCGATCAGCACCTGTGGTAAAAGTTCTCAACAATCAATTAACAATACGGAAGCGCTGGGCAGGTAAAATCACGCCCAGCTAATAAAATGTTAAACGGTCGCGTGTAGGGTAACCAGTTTTTAGTGAATTAATTTAATGCTGTATTCAATTTTAATATGTTTATTTGATGTAAATATAGAATTATATTTTTAAAAGAAAAATGAGGCAAACAAGTCCCCTTCCCAAAAGGGAAAGTATGGGAGTGGGATTAGACGGGGAAGGGAGTGGATAGGAGAAGGAAATATAATTTTTCTTTTGACCCCTCATCTGTCCATTTAAGGTAGGCAACGCATCTGCAACTCATTAGCTTATTGCGGACGCCTATGGGTAGCGGTCACTTAACATCAGGCGACCGCTTGCTCGTTTTGCCACCTTCCTCTATTAAAAATAAAACAAGTACCTAATCGTAAACTATCATCGCTGCCTGTCAGCAACATAGTTTATGTAACAGCCTGCCTAGTTTCTACCGTTACATGGCTATTAAATTGTTAAAATTATATGTTGTAGTTGAAGATATGAAGGGGTTCGTGGTCAGCTCATTTCGCTTGCATTCTAGACAACCATTTACGGTTTGTCATGGAGATTACACACAGACACATAAGATTAAGCAGTATATATATATATATATATATATTGCTATGTGGTGATCCTATTTCTGTACTAATAGTGACACTATAATGTTCTACACCAAGTTATTCTAACGGTAATTGCCTTTCGTAAATATTAACTAGCGGCTTCATGTTAACCCGTGTTTATTTTTTCAAGAGCTTGTGTAAACTAATCAGTGAATAGGATTAAACAATTGCTCCGCTATGTTCTGAAGCTCTGTCAATAGTAATTATTAAAGTAGCTTAAGTACTCGTATAATATAGTATATAGGGCTTCGATACACATAGTTAATTTATAAGTAACTAGATGTTGTATGCGGATTTGCACGCTTTCGTTTCATATTTTCAACGCTGGAAAATTTTGTAACTTTTCGCGTATAATTGCTTGGAATTTATAAGTGAATTGATAAGTGAACGTCAAAAAGTTGTTATCGGTTGCCATGGTAATTTATACCATGACAGTAACAAACGGTCAAATAGTTGTTATTGTCATGTCATACGTTACCATGGCGACCGGTTCTATTTATCTATCTATCTATCTATCTATATGTTATTTTCTGTACCCCTGACGATGTTTCTGCGATATTTGATGATGATCGGTTGAACAAAGCGTAACAAACAGACAAACAGATTCACATTTGCATTTATATTATTAGTTAGGATAACTATAATAATAAGTTTGAGTTGTATGTTTATTTGTGTTCTTTTTATTAAAGACTACTTACTTTAATATCATACTTAGATATTCAATCAGGAAATACTTAGTATAGGTGCAATAAGGAGATGTAGTTTCCTTAATAAAAATATTTGTAATGTCTAGAGTAAAGATAATATTACATATTTTTATTATTTTTATTGCTATGCTTTGGTATAAGCAATAATAACTTTTATTAATACATTAATAATAATTATGCAAAATGCATTTAATCTTTAAATGCATCACACTCTACTGATAATGCAATGAAGATTCATTTTTATGTTTTCTACAATTAATACTTATATTTAATTAAGTACTTAACTAAGACAAATTAGACAATAAAAAAATATTATATTCCATTATTTTGTTTGTAAAAGGACAGTTAAAAGTAATCTGTCTTGTTTAATGAATACAATAATTTTAAATATTAAAATTATTTAAATTTTACTATAGTTTATTACACTATTAATGTCATATTTATTTAAAGACAAGATATACTAAACCTATTCTGACTTATATACAACTATTTACAAACCGGTTTCTAAATTATCCTATATTTGTCATTATTTGAAATCTATGTCATGTGTACGATTGACAGTGTACTAGTGACAGAGGCGTCAGCGTCAGAATACGGCTTCGTATCTATTCTGAACTGTTTATTCATGGTACCGTAATTATGACGGTACACACTTGCATAAATCAGTGTACTAGACACGGTTTGTGACGATAAAGTGTTTGTTTTGCAGTAGAGAAGGACTACCAAGTGATCTATTCTCTACTAAGTTACGCTGTGAAATTGTAACATATTATATTGCAAATATTATACCTAAGATGGATTTACTGATTTAAACAATGTAATAATTACTGACCTGAGTAGTTCAAAGCCAGACAACGTATGTATTTAAGAATCTGAAGCAGAAATTAATAAAAAAAAATATTTTGAAATTACTCAATTTAAGTAAATTTTTTAAAACAATATTAATTACAAACATTCTGAACTTGACAAATTAAATTTGATTCAAGTATTAGACATTCGTTACAGTTTTCGAGTACCTAAGAGGTACGGAGTATATAATTTCTAAGGCAATATCAAAAGACGATACAATTTGTTGTCAAGTTGGGCCGAATGTAAAATAGAGAATAATAGTAATAAGATGGAATTATTCATGGAGCCTTTGCGTTCGTTCGCAAATGGGCTATGTTAATTCGTAACCCAGTTTCTTGGAAACTTCTTTGTTTCATTCTGTGATGCGAATCTTATTAAATGTATAATCATTTTCAAATTGTATGCTTGACGTGTATGTTTAATTGTACATATGGATTTTAATTATATAGATTAAAGTTTTTGCTGTTAAGAATCCTTGCGAGAAAAAAAACCATATAATTCGTTTGAATGATAGGAAGCAAGTTTTTTTTTTGTTTAATAGAAAGGTACTTTATACTGTAGGGTACGGGGCCGGTTTTCGGCGGATGATATTCGAAATATGTTATTCTGATTACATATTAAG
>DWTW01001017.1:0-13821 GCA_018246275.1 Papilio slateri | reverse complement strand
TTGAATATCGAACTTGATCCAAAAAGGTTTCATATATATGCACTTCTAAGAACTTTTTGATTCACCCTCGTATATTCATTTGACAGAAGTCGAAACGTAGGTTAGAATTTATTTTTTACTGGTATATGTGGTAGTAAGCGGTATAATAATAAGTTTAATTCTTTGGATCCCAATTGAGTTTAGCAATTGGGATGCACAATTTTCAATTCGTAATGTAAAATAAAAAAGATAGTCTGTTATAATATAATTATTACCATATTCTATTTCTTAAAAAAACTTCAAAATACATATAAAAGTGATTTATTCAAATGCTTGTGTTTTTATAAAATAACATTTGGTATTTTTAATATTTGCAGAGTTTTATTTTAAGTGGTCTCGATTCGTACTTAATAAAGCTTGACGAGATCTCACAACTCCGTGCAAATGTATCTACTTTACATTTAACAAAATCAAATGAACCCATTTGGAGCGATTTCGATATAAACAATGATAAAGTTACGGTGAGATATAAATATTTATAATTTTTTTGCGACAGTAATAGCCATATACAGTTCTTTTTGGTACGACCCCACTGAGAATATTGGCATTTAGTGGAATTGTCGTAATGTATATCGGCCTTGCAGCATAGCTCTAGAGAACCTAATTGTAAACCGTGGGTACTGTAAATTCCCACTTTCGATTTATTGTGTTTCAAATAATAATTGCTTTGGCTTTGATTAGTGCACGGTATGCCCGGTGAGAATCTGAACCCTTGCTACATTTGTGATCTAATAAACTTTGAATCGAATGTTACAGGACTTGACTTTGAGACTTTTTGCGTTTACCGTCTTCTTTTCTATCTTCCCCTACATTTACGTCAACAATTCACCTAACTATTCTGCCGTGGTCACTATATTTAGCGAACCGCTTGCTTCCATAAAAATTAATATTAATTTTTGAAATTAGAATATAACTAATATAATAATAAACCTTAAATATGCCATAGCTGGAGACAGCGCTAACCGCTGATGCGTTGAATCATTTTGAGAAGGCCATTCGTACGATGCGACAGGATGGCGTGAATAATTACGTCGATCCACCAGAAATATGTTTCGCTGAAAACAAAGCAGCTTACGAAGAGAAAGCGTGGACACATGGAAACGCTTTAAGAGAAGTATTATTACAGGTACGGTAAAATTATGTAATAATATATGGACTAGGTTTTCAAAGTGTAAATTTTAAAAACTGTGTACTTGATCCTGACAATAGAAAACCAAACTGAATTGTAATGCGAATAGTATTTTATTTATTTAGGCTTTACATATTTCATACAAATAATAATAATTGTTATATTTACTATAAATACATACACACAATATTCTATATTGTAATATATATTATTAGTGTAATGACCCCGTTCGAGTAAGCCTTCTCCAAGCAATAGTGAATAGTATACCGTACGTACAAATGTGTAATGTAATCAACATTAAACTTCGTTTGTGATTAAATAAATGCAGGTGTTGCGAAATCTAGAGCAGGCGGATGAGTTTGTGTACTTGAGCTGCATAATGAACTGTTAGGTAGACATTAAATATTAAATTAAAACTAGGAATACGGAGGAGGGAAGAATAAAACAAACAGGATCTTCAAGTGTAGAGCATGCAATGTTACGTGGAGTGAAAACGGAACAAAGAAGACATGTTTTTCAAAACAATATGGTTGGCTAGAGGCCGTTATAAAGTATGAAAATAATACGCGTTTGATAATTCGCAGTTTGATTGAGAGATTGATCTAAAACTGGAAAAAGAAAGCGGATGATAAAACAAAAGTTTGATTGAAAAAAGTCTGTATACCGGAAGTAAGTTTGTTTCAAATGCTCAGGAATACAAGAGAGTCTACGGAAGTCTAAGGAGGGAATTAAGATATATAAAATTTAACGAAATAACTGATATGGCTAGGCAATGTTCTCGTCGAAGTTTTATAAGCCAAGATAGTGGTTACGGCAAATAGAACTTTATTCACGTATATATACATTTCTTTTAAAGATAGAATGGTTTATTTAATATTAAATATAACACCTTAATTAATAATTTTGTTTTAGACTACATTTAGGGGTACTACTGGAAACATTACTTTTGATGAGAATGGAAAAAGAACTAATTTCACACTTTATTATTCCAAATTAGATAAAGAAAGTCAATTTGTTCATGTCGGTACCTGGGATTCAAAAACAGATAGTTTTCTGACCATTAACAGTGCGGTTACAGATAGGTCTAAAGCTGTAACTTCGGATTCAGTTGTTAGGGTATGTACATATAATTAATAAATGATTGAATTCTCTGTATAATATTACTCTATTAATAAGTTATCATTATTAGGTTGCAATGAAAGTAGGTATGCCATATTTTGATGTTGAGGAATCGAATGGAACTGTAATTCAAAAGGGATATGCAGTGGATCTTGTTGATGCAATTTTTAAACATATAAGACAACAAAAAGGATATGGTGATATAAAGCATGAAATATATAAAATAAATGGAAATAGTGTTGGAAATCCAATAGCTGGCACAAAAAAGTGGGATGGGTTAATAGGAGAGGTTTTAGAATTGGTAAGTAATAACATGGACTTTGAATTGAAACATAAGGTCTAACATTACTTACGCATTCCGTGACTTTTCTTATCTTTATATTACAGAATGCAGAAATGGCGATTTGTGATATTACAATAACATCTGAACGCAGCTCCGTTGTGGAGTTTTCGATGCCATTTATGTCATTAGGTATTAGTATGTTGGTCAGAGAACGCGATCCTCAGCAACCGGATATGTTTTCCTTTATCAAGCCTTTGGCTCTGGATGTTTGGCTATATTTAGCTACCGCCTACATAATCGTATCATTTGTTCTATTAATTTGCGCTAGGTAAGTTATCACTACATATTATAAGGTAAATAACCCTTCGCCGATCATACACATAAAATTTTCTTAACGGATTTTCGTACATGTAATGGACGGAGTAATTCATGTCGACCCTTTAGGTATATAAAATTGCTATCCGTGCAAAGCAATGCTATCAGGGCTTTGCTAGTAATTTGATATTTGGATATATGTTCAATATTGCTCTAGCAGTGTTTTATTTTCAGAATGAGTCAAGACGACTGGGTCAATCCTCATCCTTGTAACCAACATCCAGAAAATCTACAAAATATTTGGAGTCTATACAATTGTATGTGGCTTACAGTAGGCGCTATAATGACACAAGGATGCGATATATTGCCAAGGTAGTTTAATTCTTGGTTAATTTATTTTTATAATCATTTATTTTCATACTTGAGTAACTGATGTTTAAATTAAGTGAAATAATTATGTATCATTTTTATGCTTCTGTTTTGTACATATACAGAATTAAGATTGCACTATTCTTTATTCGTTGATATTATTTTTTATTGAGTTAGTGTTTACATTGCTGGTCCCCCTTTTAAGACGTAATTAGATTTACTAACTTAATTATCTATCTAATTTTATGTAAATCCACAGTTAATTGTAATAGTAATTATTGAATAACGATTACTTTTACATTATTTATGTAATGGTTATAATTATTGTTCATGATTCCAGAGCGGCTGGGTCACGCTGGGTGACTGGAATGTGGTGGTTTTTCGCTCTCATCGTGACTGCGTCTTACACTGCTAATATGTCGACGTTTCTTAGTAACAGTCGACGTGATAATGAAATAAAAGATGTCAAAGAACTTTCAGAACAAAACGAAGTTTCATATGGTGTGCTCATTAATGGTTCCACTTACAATTTCTTTGAGGTTAGTTTGAAACAACTTGTTAAAGTAGCAAAATGTTAAGTTATTGTTACAGTCAGGTACTGTTTCTTTTAGTATCTGTTTTATCTGAATTAAATAAAAATGTTTTTTTCAAACTATTAGAATTCAAATGATTCCGTGTATCAGAAGATTTGGACAGTAATGAAGTCCGCCAAACCAACAGTTTTCACAAATAACAATGATGAAGGCAGAGATCGAGTTGTGAGGAGTAAAGGGAATTACGTCTTCTTTATGGAATCTACTGCTATTGAATATTACATGCAAAGGAACTGCGATTTAAAAATGGTCGGCTCTAAGCTAGATTCTAAAGATTATGGCATCGCTTTACATAAAAGTGAGTTTTTCTTTGTTGGTATTTTAAAATCCTGTGTAATGTAAATGAGTATTGAAAACATCTTTCCCCTTAAGAAGTACGTTAGGCGTGACTTTGAATAATAGGATTATAAATAGCTTATAAGGGTGTGGCTTAAAAGTCGATGTTGTAACTAGAATTGCGAAAGGTATGCTTCGGTGGTTCGGGCATATTGAAAGGATGAATGATGAGAGAGTGACAAGACAAATGTATATTTAAAAAGTGAGTGGCAGTGTTGTCAGGGTGGTCTGGGGCACTTCTTTATCTCCTGTCTTTAGTATGTAACTAATTACATATTAAAAACAAGAGATATAAGGAGTACTCGTATCCGACGAGCATGTATGCGTAGATGAAGCAAGAGAGGTGTGCCAGCATGGCGCCAAATGGAAATCTGTATTCTCTGCCTGCCTATCTGGGTTACGGACGTGAGCGCATGTTTTTATTTTATATTATTTTCCTCTTTTAATTGGGGTGGGGCTCGTGGGGAAGGGCCCCACTCTTTTACTATATCCTCTCCTCATATACATGCTATGGCCCTTGGATTTTTGATCAAATTTCTAGGATATAAGACTACTAGAATATTTCGTAATAATAGAATGTTACTGCTCTATATATTTTAGATTCTCCATACAAAAGACTCGTGGATAATGCTATTTTAGCATTACAAGAGACTGGAGATCTACTGACAATGAAAAAGAAATGGTGGGAGAGTGATGTCAAGGAAGGAAATTGCGAGGTACCACTGATAAAATTTTATATGTATATTTTGGCATTATATTGGTATTTAAACAACATTTTTTCTTATCAGAAATCTACAAACGAGGAAGAAGATAACGGATCATTACAAATGAAGAACACTAGTGGCATATTTTTAGTGTTAGGATTCGGAGGAATTTTAGGTTTCTTCGTAGCAGTTATTAATTTCCTATTACATGCACGCCAAATAAGTGTTAAAGAAAAGGTAAAGTTTATTTTATTGATAATTTGTAGTTTACCAGAAATAATTGTAACTTACTTCCTGCATTACTATTGCTTTAGTAAAAAAACACGACACAATATTGCTGCCGTACTTTATTGACAAGCTAAATTTACTATTCATTATCTCCCTGCCCTTTTGGGCATAATACCAGGGAGATAATAACCCACTTATGGGGTCGGCACAGTATGACCGTAGTACATTCTGTATACATGTTTTATCTACAGTATGCTAAATTTACTATTAAAACAAAAAAAAATAATTAATAGTATACCGGTTGAATTTTGGGGCGTGGCGTGTGAAATGAGACACAGATTACGATGAGACTGAATATTTATTCAGTGTGCACAGTACAGAGTAATTTCTTTACAGACTGAGACAGAGACTTTTAACAGCACGTTTTAACAGCACGTTCCACCAGGTGGAAGCAAGTAGTTAGCCGTTAATCGTCAGTATTGCCTTGCTTCCACTAGATGGAAGTAGTTACGAATTACCTCAGAAAACTCAAATTGGGCAAAAATCATAATAGAAGTACTATAGACTTTCAACCGTCCCAACAATAGAAGCGCCCATCGTAAATATACTTTGTTGTTGGTGTTTAATTTCGCGATTTAAGTTCGTATTACGGGTTCATATTATTCATATTACATATTACATATTACAGGTGACATTTAAAGAGGCTCTACTGAGCGAGTGGCGGGCGTCGCTAGACCCACGAGTGTTACACAAGCCGGCGGCCCCCCCGCGCTCCGTGCCGCCCACCGCCTCTCCTTCGCCGCGCCGTGAACGCTCGCAGTCCAGAGCAGTCTCGGTGCTTAGAGCCGCAACGTCTTTCATCAATTTTGATGAGATTTATTAAGAGCATATAAAATTATTATGTTCAATCAATAAATAATATAAAAATACCAAATTTTATTTGGTAACTGCAAAATTTACAGCATAACATATTATTGATTATTATATTTTATTAAAATTCAATTTATTACATAGCTTAATAGTGAAATTTTCACATTATTGTTTTATTTCGTAGTATTTATTCATTTTTTGATTAATATATGATTATATACCAAGCCAGCGGCCAGTCGACCGACGGTCGACCAACCGGCCGACCAACCAGTCGAGCGACCTATACGAGTCGACTGACCAGTTAATTTATTTCCATAAAAAATATAAAAAAATTGTAGACTGCAAGCTGCGCTGTTTTTTACAATTAATTTATAATTTTGCCGATAATATCGGACGAAATTCAAATTCAAAGATCATATAAATGTATTAAAAGTATCTTAACCAGAGGGTTAACAAGCAAGTACACCTAATTTTATGTGACTACAGCTAGCCATCAACGTTCGCAACAATCATAAGAGTTACGGAAAAACAGTTAAGAAAAAGGAGAGGAGATAGAGGAAGGGATTGAAAGAGCATGGGGCTTTGGGTCTTTATTATATTTATGACATGTTATTTTTTTTATTTATTATTCAAAAATTAAAGGAAATACAATTTCAGTACAGGCAGCAGTTGCTGAAACCCGCAGGGTTTAGTTGCAACTACCATTTGACAAGGTGAATGTATTCTAGATTGTACAATATTAGTAATTAAAAATATATATGTAAAAGTTTTAATTACTTATTATTATTATTTAAAAACGTCAAGATGGAAAAGATCTACGGCTGAGCGGATAACCGACGACGCTCTTGATGCTATTGACCCCGAGGCCGATGAGGATGGTCGTGAATGGACGACGGGTTTTTCAGTTTCCCAGAAACTTAAGGCGAACGCTAATTCTGCCCAAAATGCATCCGTTTGCGACATCTGTAAATTAATTTCCTTTTTTAACACAGAGCGTGTACGTGTATTTAAATATCTTTTTAATTTTTCTAAATAAAGATTCATTTAATATGGGTGATATGGCTAACTATGCTAAAAGCATCGTTGTATTTAGTCTGTTTCATGTAGGTGAATATTTACACAAAACAGATGTTTTATTATATTTTGCTACCTTTTGCTCGATGGCGACTTCTCTGACATGCCACAAAAATTCAAAACCACCCATAGCCGCGGCCATTCCGCAGCCTATCCCGAGTACCACGAATACTCCACCCACATTGTCTACGCCCAATTCTTCTGCACTCGCCCCTTCTTCTCCTGCTTCTTCTGACTAGAAAACACATAGATATATATCTTGATAAACATTTTATTGTAATATGTTTATTCTTATTATATGCTTATATATACAGATCAGACAGTAATATTTAAACAACAAAAGGTATGAATGTTACAACTAACAATTAAAATAATTAACTTACAACACAAGCTTCTTCTTTGGGAACTTTCCACCAACGATTTTTAAGTTCAACTAGTTTTCCGCTTTCAGCTAATTTCAACACCGCGTTGTCAACAGCTGTACGATACGATGAATCTAGAATATAAAAGTATCATAATCCGTGATTGTTTAAGTTAAGTTAATAGGTACTTTGTTAGCATCAATCTCCAAATTTAAAAGAACAGTTAGACTATTGTTACAGGATTCTGTTACCAGAATTGGTGTACTATATGCTATCACTATTTGTATCTAACGTACCAAATGGCATCGCTATTCCATATCCCTTTGAGTCCAATGTGCTACCAACTTGCATTAAGTTGCAGTTGCGCTCTAGTTGGTATTCAATGGCAGTTGATTCCATGAGGAAGGCGTACTTCTTTTTACTCTTAATGACTCTGTCTACTCCCTCGTCGTTGTTCTTGACAAAAACTGACGGTCGGGTCGATTCCATGGCTCCCCACATTTTCTGGTACGTGGATACATTTGAACGCTGCAACATTGAAATGGTTCTTACAAACCAGTTCTTATTGTAATGACGAAACGCAAATATCGATTATTAATCTCTGTTCAGAAAAAAAATAGTTAAATAATTAAGGTAAATTATTAAATTTTACTTAATTTTACCTTGAAAAATGAATATGTGGATCCTCCTTGTACGGTACCATATTTAATTTTAGTTTGCATCGCCAAATCTTCTGCGCTTTTTATGGAGTCGTCCATAGCAGCGTTGGTGAGAAAAGCAGCTAAATTTGCAGTATACGAAGAACACATAATCAGTGCGAAAAACCACCACATTCCGCACACCCATCTCGTGGAATATCCTCTGAGTTAAAATAATTAAATATTAAGTTACATGAAGTTACATGTTACGCTTAAAAGGGACTAAGATTCAGATCTACCGCAATCATTTTAACTTAATGTCTCTTTTTTACCCAGTATAATAATTGTCAGTCAATTATAAAGTAACATTGTACTTTATAATTCAGTCAATTATTGAAAAAACTATTAATACTACTTACTTTGGTAGGATATCGGAACCTTGCGTCATAATTGAACCAACTGTTAGCCAACACGAGTTTTTGATGTGCCATATGTTCTCTAATTCTTCCGGAGATTTATCGCATGGATGAGGATTCTCCCAGTCTTTTGGAGCTAATCTGAAAAAAAACTTACATTTATGTATGATACACCTTAATTAACATACCAAAAGTATATAATTTTATCTCAGTTCAATAAAATAGCTTAGATGAATACACTCTTCAAAGTTTAAATATAATAGAGATGTAATAGAATATAGAACATTTGAATTTCTGTGAGATTATAAACAATGAAAATGTTTATGAACAATTTTCAGGTTTTATTCAAAATGATATGATGCATTTTTTTGTGCCATACAATTATGCCTAATGGCATCGACTGTCGCTAACAAAAGTTTCTTTCTTCACGAGACAGGAACAAGAGCCACTGTGCGTTTTATCCAAACTATATGCGAATCTTTACAAAAGTATATGGTGCGAACTACAGAGTATAGTCTTTGAAAGGAATTTTTTAGATTGAGTACTATTTGTATAAATAAATATTCTTTCCGAAAATAAATGTTCGTTCCCAACTACTACATTTTTCTTAAATAAACAGTTCAAAATTTTAATCCTTGTTTCCTTACCTAGCTAGTATGTGAAGTAACAACGAAACCATTAAATATGCTGCAGCCATATAAATCCAGACATCTACTGAAAATGGCTTAAGAAAGGAAAATAACTCGGGAGGAGGAGGTGTTGGTTTCGAATACAGAATGCTTATACCCAAAGTCATAAAAGGCGTTGTAAAGTCGACTGACGATCTTCGCTCGTACGTTATAGTTAAATCACATATAGCTAAATCAGCTTTCTGTAATAGAACGACCGAAATGCATTGCTTAGTATTTTTACACGCAGTTTCAATACCGATTAGAGAAAATAAAGAAACAAACCCTTTCTAACAGATATCCTATAAGACCGTCCCATGTCTTAGTTTCTTTGTTATATGAACCGTAAAGATTTCCCGGTACTATGATTATCTCATAGTTGAGATGCAGCGATTCTGATAATATTTCATGTATCAAGTCTTTTGAGTAACCTTCATATCTATCATTGCCAGTTAATTCCTCGCCTTCTTTAGGAGTCTTTTCAACCAGATATGGAGCCCCAATACGCGACACAACTCTAAATGTTTTGTTTTGCCATTTCTCAGCCAAGAGATCTGAAACTTCCACTGCAGTTCTCGCATATTTAAAACCAGTGATGGGATTCCATTTTGCAATGCTGCTAAAACCACTATTAGATAGTTCCATTATTTCTACATTAAAGTTAGTTCGTTCACCCGTTGTATTATCTAGTAATATTTTATCTGTTATACCAGATGTTGGATTCTGAAAAAAAAATTCATATTATACTCAAAATATTTTGCGTTTATATTAGTGACTATCAAGTTTGATAGATTTGGATTACGGTGAATCGAAATTCAAAAGATACTCAATATTGATACGTTATTAGTAAATAAAATAAGTTACACGTCATTACACGTTTAAATTAACTCTATTATACCGTTAGTAAATGATCCAAGAATTCTTCGCCAACTTCCCATTGACTTTCAGAATCACATTTAAGTTCTTGTGGCTCTAAAGTAAATCCTTCTGGTGCCGTTTTGAATGCATCCGTTATCAACGTTGCCGCATCGCTAGCCAGAGCAGCTTCCACCTTAAAATTAAAAAAAAATGTCCAAACAAAACTGAATCTTTAAAATAAATTTAGTCAATACCAGTTAGAATTGCATATTTAATAACGTATACCTACTGTTATTGCCTGGGTTGTTTTGGGTATTTCAACATCAGACGAACCTCTTGTTTTCCAATCTGCCAGATAAGATAGTGTCCTTGAATCAGAATGATCCAAAATTCGCAAAGAAGTCACGTTTGAGAGGCCGTATCGCAGTTCTTCTAGATCCAATGTATGGGCGTCGAGTGACATTAGAACATAACTCTGGAAAGAGAACACATGAAAAAACATTTATGTGGTTTAAAAAGATCGTAAAAGCGTCATGGTAATGGACATAGCATCTGTTATACATTATAATAAATGTATTGAGTGATTTTTAAAAAAAATGTCAATTTCACTGGCTGAGTTATGATGGTATTGTTTAATGTGGAAAAAGATGCACTTAATCGACCGCTACTTGGATAGGAACGAATTTGTGTTCTTAGATTAATATTGATGATTTAATACGCGTACAATTTAAAATAAAAGGCGAACATCAAGCACTACACTACTGCTTTAAGATCGGTTTTTATTAGTATACTGCTGCATTCTGAGTACTGAGTACTGAGCATTTCTGATTGAAGGTACAAGAGTGTGGCACAAGGTGTGGCACCAATTATGACAGGCCTATATCCTGCAGTGGTCTCGCGGTTCCATTAAATATTAACGTACCATGTAATCCTCGAAAAATTTCACATCGTTAGCTTGTCGTAAATATTCAAGAACCCTGTCTGCAGGGCAATCGATGATAACTCTCGTTGCTCCAGTTGATTTGACTGCTTTGAATAGAGGTCGGTTATCTCCGCCGGGTGTTAGTCTGCGCACAAACCATTTCTGGCCTGGCTCTGCGTGTTTCAATATCTCCTGGAGTCTTATTAGACCTGCCAATTTTATATGATTCGGTTATTTTATTGAAATCATTTGGATAATTACAGATTTACAATAAATTTAGTCAAAAGAATAAAAGAGGAATATAAGACCTCTCGATTTTTATTGGTCCAGACAGAGGTATCTCTTCGTTTCTCGCCGAGCTTATTAGTTGTCATTTTTCGCAGGAGTGTATCTAATGCTATGTTTATATTACGGGTTTCAATCTCATCTAACACCCCGGCAACTAGTTATTTTAATCTGGGTCTCTAGGTTAAGATGCCGGTCTTAATCATGCGTTTGAGATGATAAAATAACTAGCTTAAACTTACCTTGATCATCATCATAGAAAATTGTGTAACTGTTCCAGTTACTGTCCTTAATAAATGATGCCACAGCTTTAGAAAGAGAAACGGCTTCAGGATACAAATTAATTCCAGGTGGTGTAGGTCGTTTTAATCCTCGTGCAGGCGTGGGTCTCCAAACAGCCTTAAAATACGATTAACTTTGCAATTTTCTAATAAATTTTAGAATCGTAACCTTAATAGTTAAGCATTGGGAATAGTTAATCGTTGAGTCATTGAAAAAAAAACATTAAAAAAAATTACATTAAAACTCGACAAAAGCATCACCAATTGAGTAGAAAAGTATCTTATCTTTGAACCGTGAAACAACTATAAAAATTTAATAAAGTTCATTGAAATAGATTGTACGGTTTTGTTTATTTGTGTAGAGAGACAGAGCGGTTTTTATATATTAAAATACGAACAAGCTAAATTCCGCTTAAACACTAGATTTAGCAGAAAAGGGCTAGTTTCATCACAATCACAAAATATGAAAAAAGACTATGTAACCATTTTCTTATATTATTGTGGCTATTTTTATTTAAGAATAGCTTCTTAAATAAATATAGCCATAATGTACTTGTACGTACTTGTATATGTGGAACCCTCGCGGCCCTACAGCGTGCTTCGACTACAGCAGCTGAGTTTGCGTCAGTCGGTCCAAATATTGCAACAACGCCGCTGGCTAACAGATCGCACGCTGGAACATACAGTATATTCATAAATAAAATAAGTAAGTAAATATTGTTATTTTATTTTAGAACAAATGTACATATTTTAATAAAAATAGTTTTAAAAACTCATCACTCTAATTTCCACGTGCACGGTTGTTTGTATATTAGGGAAGAAACTTTCATACTGTTAAATTACTGTACTTGTTAATTAAAATACTCGCAGAAGAAGAATGCGGCAGTATGTCGCATTACACTTGCTAGTTTTAATGTACGTTTTTCAGAGAAATTTAATAAGACTAATGTTTTACCTACTATCTAATTTGATGTAATAAATAATATAAATATTTGAATGTGTTTAACTCTATTTTTTTCCTATTGCATTTTATTTTATTCCATACGGTTTAATGTAAATTGTGTCTGTGAAAAGGAAATAGTTTCGTTTTCTGTCTTTATTTTTCTCGCTAATTTAAAGTAGACTTGTTGGCTTACTTATTTATAAGTATTAATGAATAATGGAAATTTATAACAAGTTACTAAGATTTTTAATTTATTATTATACAATAACGTGAGATGTATTCCTTGGTTAAGGGTACACTTACGCCCGGTTTCTGAAAGGCTGATCACCGGTACAATTAGCTAGCTAGCTATCAAATGTTCTATGAAATGTCATTTGATCATGAGTTGCTAGAAGCATGAGCATCAAAATTATTTGACATTACGGTTAACTTGACAGCAGTGTTAGGTGAATAAAAAATTGACAAACCTTTCAGAAACCGGGCGTTAATGTCGCATTATATATTTTCAACGTCAAATTCAGACTTTAACAAAAAAAGTCAGTATTTTGTAAGTAAAAGTCGGAATTTTGAACATCAAATTCAGCCTTTTATAGATCAAATTCGGACCTTTCTTGTCAATTTGATAGGTAAACATCCGTTTTAGTTTTGGGCAGCAAAATGCTAAAATTGATTTGTAAAAGTCTCAAATCGAAATTAAAAACCTGTAGTGATTTATATTTAACAAAGGTATTTGTCCTACCAGCTCGAGACGCTGTGAAGCTATCCCCGTATGGTGAATAGATAACTTTCATTGTAAATTGGTAATTTTTACTTTCCACGGACGCTCGTGCGAGGGCCGACGCGAAAGCGACTTCTGCTAATGTATTCGAAGGTAAGATGACACCTGAAACAAAAAGCATAGGCAAACATTTTTAAAATTACCTTGGTGACAGAAGGACTTAAGCAGACGGCATAGATTTTCGACCTTCACCGCACTTTGGAATTCATTATCTCATATGTTATCATTGCAAGCTACTCGTAATACGTGATTTGTATACTGTCCAATATTAGTTTCATACTTACCAATGGGAATAGTTGTCTTTAAGGCTTCAAACTTCCTAAATGCGTATATTCCTGGCGCAATTGAAAAGTAAAGTAGGCATACTTTGATTAAATCTGTTGATTAAAAAAAAATTCAAAAAATTTAAACAATAAATAAACAAAAATAAAAAAGTGAAGAGAACATACCTTGAAGACGAACCATTTTTTTAATGTTGTCAACGAAATTTATAAAAAGCGTTGTTTTTTTGTTGTTGTGTTTAGTTGTTAGCAAGCTTGAAGCTTTGTTATTAAAAGTTTCTTTGTTGCATTTTGTTCTTAGTATTTTTTTCATAGACTAAACTTTAAAAC
>DWTW01001016.1:0-13826 GCA_018246275.1 Papilio slateri | reverse complement strand
GACCTTTTTGACAATGCAGGTAGCGGGCGGCGCTTTCGATACGGCGACGCGTAAACTTGTTCAAAATTTCGAGGGTTATTAACTTTTTGCGCGGAACTTTGATTATTTTGCTGAAATTAAAGTAGCCTATGTTATTCCTTAGTTTATTACCTATGTTTTAGTAAAAGTCCCATCAAAATCCGTCTAGCCGTTTCGGAGATTACCGGAAACAAACAGACAGACAGAAAAAAAATTTAAAAATTACATATTTGTTATAAGTGTCGTATAGACGTCATGTCTACTGAATATGTAAATTTTATTTTGATCTTACATACAGACACTTCAATTTTATTTATCTGTATAGATAAATTAAAATGTACCTATTGTTTTCTTGACTCATCCTAGAGCTAAATATGTATTGATTTAAATACTAAGCAATTACTATTGGTACTTAGAAATTAGATTATAGGTTGCAAGTCCTGTATTGTAAAAAAAATCTAAAACTGAGGGAATTTTTGCTCACTGGGATCCCTAATAGCATTGGAGCCACTCAATGTCAAAACAGTGACATGAGCTCATTGTAGACCTACTTAATACTACATTTTAATGTTTTATATACTCTTTGACATAGGCACAGGTACTCTTTGTGTAGTGGTAAGCTTACTGCCAGATATCGCCATTTTAACAAGATCTATGGACAACGTTGCGGCTGTTGCCATCTCTAATCTTTAGTTTTTCTTTTCTAATTATTTTGTCCCATATTTAACTTGGCACTGGTTTGGTTTGTCTTTATTGTTAAATTTTGTACGTTTAAATAACCAGGAAACAAAAGAGATAATTGATTACATAGGTCACAAGACATGTTTATTATTATGACTATGTCACGTTTATTTTAATTTAAATTTTTAATGTATATTATTTGTTTGCAGGTATCTATTGTACATCATCCTAATGGATTCGAAGTCGAAAAAGGGGCCTAAGTCTCGGACTTCACTTGAAAAAAAACCCGTACCTTTACCTCGATCAAAAATATCTACATCTAATGAACGACGTACTGCTTCGAGGTGGCCGATATCGAAATTAGAGTTCAGTGAAGTAATGCCATTACAAAAAATAGACAAAAAATGTGAGAAACCAATTGAAGTACAAAAGACAAAACAAATTGGAAATGTTGATGTGGTAACTAAAGAACCTGTTTCTGTGTTAAATGAAGTTTGTATGGAAGGTATAAGCGCATCTGATTTTATTTCACCAATAGTTGAAGGAAATGTGATTTGTGAAATAGACAGCTTAGGAGTTAAAACATTAAGAATTATTGAAACTAACAATGACCCAATTCCACATACATCAGTACATGTAGAACCCGTTAACTTAAATAATGAGTTGCCTGCAGTAGTTTTACCCGAATGCCATCCATGCACTACCGTAACCAATAACCTAATTGGAAAACCACCGATGAGTGACAATTTATCAGAAAAACTTAATTTTCCCCTTCATTATCAAGATGAAGCACATTGTCCCTTTATTCAAAAACCTGAAGTTAAACCAAAGACATTTCTTACATCAAGACCTTTAACTCACATAGATTTAACTAGTACCGTAACCAGCCAAAAGGATAATGAAAATAATTTGTCAAAGGTCATATTGTTAGAAAGTGTAGAATCACAAGATGTATTTATGAAATGGGATGTGGATAAAGATAGCCCTAGGCAATGTAATATCACTGAATTTGATCCCCTGTATACAAGAAACCCAGGCAGCAAGTATAAGGGTGTCAGCAATACACAGCTTTTGGATACCATTGTTATCAATTACTCAAACGACAGGGATAATATAGTCAATGAAAATAAAAGAATTTGCTCAAGAGAGATTGAACATGTCAATCTTATTACAAAGATGGAATGTACTGAAACACATGAGGAGACTGAAAACATGGAAAAAACTGAAACACACGAAGAGACTGAAAACATGGAAAAAACTGAAACAATAGTAATACCTGATAATCCCCTATCACAAGATATTATCCCAGTACTACCTACAATACCAGATAAATCAATAGAAGCTAAAAGTGTTTTACAAAATGAGAGTTTAAATATTTCTTCTTTCACTAGTTATGACAATTTGGATAATGAAGTTCAGATAATTGATGACATGAAGCCTCTTGCAGGTAGACCAAAGTGTTCTCCTATATCGAAATTTAAAAAATTATTCAGTACATTGTCAGAACAAAAGACAAAAGTACTTACACGACCCACTTTAAATAATTATGGGCCTAATTTTAATGGCATCTTAACATGGATTGCCGATGACAATTTAGTCCATAACTCAAAGTCATGGCACTGTGCTTTAGCTGAACAAAGATTGTTCTGCTATGTGGATCCTGGTATGCATGTTCTTAGGGAGGTATTCAAGTTAAGTTCTATCAATTCCCTGCAACTGGTGTTTCCAGTATCCTCAAGGTGGGTATCTTAAGACTATTTTCTTTTTCTAAAGATTTTGTTTTGTATTGTGTTCATATCATGAACAAATGCTGATGGTAAAATGTACATCATTGCTCAAATTATAGTAGTGGGTAATGAACTCCCCTTGAAAGGTAAATTGTGCAACCCCCAATTTTTTTTATAAATTTCATAAAATGTTAAAGTAAGGTTAGTCCAAGCACCATTGTTTTGGCATTTGTTTGCAGCTGCACCAGCGATCTCCCTTCATTCATTTCTTGCTTTAATAATAAATCAGTCAAACTTAATTGTAACATGTTAGTTTTGCAGTCTTTTGATAATTCATACAGTCTACAAACATAGAACTAGGCTCTATGGCAGTGATTCTCAAGATAATTTATCATCATATTTTCTCGCTTATGTGGGGTTGGCACAGTATGACCATAGTCTATACTGTATAAGTTTTGGCTACAATTTATAAGGCCGGACGCTAAACCTCTGGAATAATTGGTTGTACTGAAGTCTTATTTTACCAGTGTAATCAAAGACAAGTCTTTTGCCGAGACAAATGTTATGAGGACCATTATTGGTCAGGTGCATCCCTTGTCAAGTTCGCTGTTACTGTACACTATTTATTACTGATCAGCATTCATCTCTTTTGTGTAATTAATAATTCAGCAATAATAATATTCCATCTTCATGGAATTCCACCAGTATTTCTCCCTTGTACCTGTTTACTCTTTTTGTTAACAAACTAATTGAATTCAGGATGAGAAGGCCGCATGCATAAAGCCCTTCTCAGTCAATGCGTAATTTAATTATGCATAACACACAGTGCCTTTGGAAGCCTCCTGGTTGCTATTGACAGATTCATATTTTTTTCTTAGACATTTGTATAATGTTAATAAACTAGAAATATTAAAAACATATCCTATGAAATAAATAAAACATATTCATTTTTATAACTACTTTTCTTTAATTTAAACTTAATGGCACTGGTTGTGCATCACTGCTCTATTGATATCAGTTCTTTGTCTCTTTAATAATCGCTTAAAGTGACATGTTCATGGGTCTTTTTAGTAAATTTCGCAATTTTGGAAAAATTGTTTCTGAAAAACTACATTTGAGCAATCTACAACTTTCCACTATGAAATTAGATAATGAATAGAGAACTATTTACCAAAAAAATAAAAATATTCAACGAGTCGGGCAATAATGTACATACTAGCCATGCAACTCTGTGTGTCTGCTAACCTTAAGTGATGATCAAATGATTGACACCTCACCAGATGTCAAAGGGTACAGAATATACAAAATGACTTTTCAAATTGTACTAATGAACTGGTTTAACTAGATTAATTACTATTTACATCTAAGTTGTGTGTCCAATATTATCCTGCCATAAAGGTTTGTTAATTATATAATTAATAGTTTTGTAGTAAGCATTAAATATGTTAAGTGTTTTTGCAGTACAAATAGTTCGTACTGCTTTGAGTTGGGCATGTCAAACTCGGAAGATTCTGGCTTGAAGCATGGCACTGCATTTAAAATTACATTTGGTTGTCTAACTGCGGCAGAAAGATTGACATGGGCGCAAAAAATAGCTGCAAATCTGACTTCAGCTTTCCCTTCCATAAACAATTCAGAATTTACAAGACTTGGATGGTGCTATCTCAAGGTTGGTGGATTCATACTTATAATGATTATTATTAATGTTTACCAGAACAGTTTTAAAATAAAAAGTAAACATGGTTTGACAATTTAAATGTAATTCAATTAAATTTAAATTAAAACTGCAGAAGCAGTGCATGCATATCTAGAAAAGTTATGGTAAGGAAACTTATGTTTTTAGTTGAAAACTTTGAAGATTATACAGCTCCATTGTATACACTTAAATTGCAATCTTTCAATTGTATGTTAAAAATTGCAAATTTTATATTGGTTGTTAATTTCAATAAAGCGCACCCGAACACTCATTCTGAGTGGCAAGTCCAGGATATTAACGCTTTGGGATTAGTATCTAGTCAACCATAGAACTCTATTAAGTGGGTCTACATTATTACTCATCTTTATTTATATTGAATGTTGCTCTACTTTATAATTTCGTTATTTCACTATCGCTTTATATTAATTCCTGAGGTTCCAAAGGTTGGTGTCAGGGAGGCAGCCATTCGTATACCTGTAGCAAAAACCTATACAGAATGGACTACGGTCATATGGTGCCAATCCCACAGAAGTGAGGAAAGGGCAGAGAGATGACTGTATAATAATACTTTTATTCGTTAATGTTAGGAGACAAAATGTGAAAGCTTACTTTTTATTTTGTTTTTTCTAATTAAAAGGAAAACTAATTAAAATTGTTAGTTTAATAAGGTTAAAATAAAAATTAATTAGTAAAAAGTAATTGAAGCAGAACAACTTATGTGTTGTCTCCATAATTTATATAACAATGCAATAAGCACATATCTGTCAATATTTTGATTTAAATAGTAGAACATTCTTTTCTTTACCATTCCAACTAAGTTTGTTCTAGGCGATGGTTCATGAGAATATTGTAATGGCAGATTCACACCCGCTACCTTATGTTTCACAGTCTGTACCCCAAAAGTATTACACTATGGATGCTTCAAATTAATTTTCAATAAATACATAGTGACTTGTTAACGATAACTTACAATGCACATTTGCACAGTAATGATCAGGAAAAAGTGATAAGCCTTAGTTAATTGAACCATCTGTACTCGTAAATAAAAAGGAAGCAACAATAGATGTATCCATCAAATCAAATTGCATCTTTAACAAGTTCAACAAGAAAATCTAATCGAACTATTTCTTTTATTTGAATCGCTTTGGCGCATGGCGTAGAAGTCGTTTTCTAGTAGTAGCATATAACATGTTATATGCTACTATTAGTTGACATTTTCCGAATACGATTAAAAGTAGACAAACAAATTTTAATTTGTTAGCAGCCCAAGCTATCTAATGACCTGGCTAAATGTGTGTATAGTATTGCATATTGTGGCTTTAATTTTTATACACAAAATAAAATTGGTCCCCTCCGGATACTTCATTTGGGCAATAAGGTTATGATATACTAAAAGTAAAATTTATTTGTGCACCATAACCAGTAGTAGTTTGGTACCCTCTGTGGTGAATCTCAAATGAATCATGGTCTTAAATGAATAGGGGTATTAAAAGGATTGTAATATAAACACAGTAAATAATGGTATATTGGAGTTCAATATATGCTATGCAATGCTTATTTGTCATCACCATTGTTGAACAATAAAAGAAATGATCTCAAATACCATAATTCTGATTCTAAGTATAATGAAGGGCCATTTTATGTGTAATTGACATAATAACCTAAAAATAATTATAATGCATTGAGCTAGCTGAATAGATAATTGTATTATCACCTCTGTTTTCTTTCTAAATTGTTGAAATAAAAAAGGGGATGAAATATTTATTAATCTATACTAATCCCAAGCAATTAAAATAACCTATAAGGACAACTGTAGAATTCAGATGTTACTAAACAGTTAGACTAATGTAAGACTTGTTACATGTTAACTAAAAGTTATATGTAATGTGTTAGATATTAAAATATTTATAAAACTAAGCTATAAAATGTAATATCTCAGATACTTTTGTATTACAAATTAATCTTTTTATCGACATATACAGTAATTTCTAAACTAAACAGATTATATCTTGTTGATTGTAACCAGAAGTCATCTGTTAAGATTTGTAAGTTGCTTTATTATGAAATGAACAAATATTTTAATTTGTAATGTGATAATTAGGTGGGTGTAAGCGGTGAATGGCATGCAGCTTGGCTGGTACTAATGCAGAGGGTCTTATTGTATGAATGCACCAACAACATGGTTGGCAATGCTGACTTGAGAAAAACCAGGTGCTTAGGTGAGTAAATTTTTCATTTTACGGGGTACCTTTAGTGTATGAATATTTTTATTTATATAATCGACATAATGTGCTCCAATACTGACACTTGTTTTTTTTTTGTATTTAATGATATTAAACTGGGTTGCTTCAAAATGTTGTTTTCAATTTTAAAAAGTTTTTAAGCATGTACATAACTGGTCGAGTATTAAGTGATTTGTGGTAGCATACATGAGATGTGATGGGAAAATCTGGGTCATGTCGACGCTATAATTAAACGGTAGTTTATTTTATTAACGGTTTATTCCAATTTGATCATCTGGAATTTTAATCAACTGAGTCAAGTGACTTGGGTGATCAAAATAGATAAACCGTACGTGTCTACAATGTAGATACAAGTTAAGACTAAACACAAGGATGAGTAAATCAAATGAAAGTCATTTTAAAACTAAAATCATAAGGTATTGAGTAACATAATAATATTATTTGTAATTTTTTTTTTAAATTATGTTGATACAAAATGTATTATGTTTTTGTTTCATCACATTTTTAAGAGTTCGTACGATCTTGCGTAATTATTGGTATGTCAATTTGTAAAAAGTTTACAATCGCGTTGTTGTTAATTGTGATAAGTTAAAAGCTAATAAAATTTACGGGGAAGCATGTTAGTCTAGACATTTGGCTGTGGACGTTCGTTCGCCGAGGCTAGGCGTTGTCATTTATTGATTGTAAAGCTGCATAGCGACAAGCCGCGTGCACTTGCACTTGGCAGAGGGAGCAGGATGGAGTATGCGCCGCGCGCATTATCCCGTCCAGGACAAGGGAGCTCCTTGCGAACTGGAATTTCAGTTGTAGCTCAAACGGGAATCTAGATACACAGGGCGATACTCGAACTACATTTGCATAAACTTTATCCATAAGTCTTATACATAGTGACAGCCCTTCAATCACACAGTTTGCCAAGTATAAGATTACTTTATCTGATTTCGACATGCTGCTCCATTTTATTATACAGCATCTTCTCAAACATAAATTACTTGTTAATCTGGAGAAATGCTTCCAATTTCAGATGTTCTCTACTAGGCTTGCTATTTACATAAAAATATTTCTTTCTGTCTCTCATGACAAGTGGTTTCATTTCAACTTTCGTCGCGTAGATGTTTGTTGCAACATTTCTTTCTGTGCTTAAAAAAATCATTATTAACTTTATTTGATAAATGTTTGTTTGATATATTAAGTTCGTATTTACAATGTTTAAACTCTTAGTAATTATATAAATATGTACATTTTCTCTACCGCGAACGTTATCGTCAGCAATGACCCACGGACTATCACACGACTCGAAGCAAATCATCAAGGTACGTACTTATATCCTATATTTACGTAGTAATTACGTATATATATATTGCTACGGCTTACTGCCATGATATGATGATAATCATAGGGATAATGAAATCCCGTTAATTATACACCGGTCGTGAGTAAAACGCTATTTTAGATATCGAAAAAAATTACATGCGTAATACAGATGAATAAAGTGTGTTAAACATTACGAGCTTTATGTCTCGAGTGCGCGTAATTATTTTTATGCATGCCATATCTTTGTTCTAGACTTAAATCTCTGTTGGTTCTCTGTATGAGTTCAATAGTGCAAGTCTAAAATGGATGTATGTTTTTAAGCCATTTATCCTAAATTCTTATTGAAAAGTAATAAAACATAGTAATTTCATTTTTGATATCGCAAATATTTGAAAACTTGAAGCGATTTGTAACTTGGGACATGAGCGGTATCGTGCGTAGCATGCGCGGATCTTTATCGTCAGCCTCCATTTTGTGAGCTCCTTGTGCTTATTTATTGCAGTAATTCGTGTGTGAATTGAATACGCCTGAAATATTTGGTTATGTTATCAATGAATAAAAATTAGAACGAGACAAGGCAAAACTGAGATTAAACCGCTTTATATTGTTGCTTATTGCTAAAAATAATGAAATATTTGTTTGTGCAATTTTCAAACAAACAGATAACACACATTGGTGATGTAAAAAATAGTCATATAAATGTTTAGGGAAGACATCCCTGGGATTTAACTCTAATCGTTAGTTTAAAGCATCATAATTTGGGATATCAGGAAAAAATCTCATGCCAGGGTCAAATTATAGAGATCACTAAACGCTTTTCACCCGGACAAACAATACGCTCGGTGTGACCAGGAAGCCGCAGGATAATTTCGGGATGTTGGCTGTAGGCGTGGGGTGATAAGCGTTGCACATTAGTGCAACCATACATCTTTCTTTTTCCCTTCTCTCCTCTTGTCTGCTTTGTCTCTGTCAATCATTTAGCTCAGAGACTGGAATCTCTTAATGAAATCAAATTAAACCAATTTATTTAGGTATCAATTTTTGCCCTAATTTGCAATTGGATCCGGACTGCTTAATATATAATTGTTTCGGTGGCCAGTGGCTTCCCTCATAATATTCAAATAAAAAAACACAATTCATACTTTATAACTAAAACTAAAATCTAATAAAGTACAATAATAAAAAAAAAACTGATAATTCAAATTAAATAAAGAGAAGTACATGTACAGTAATATATTGTTGCACATTTGCACCATTTTGCTGGAAACGGTCTTGTTACCGTGCAGCGGCTAAAATACCTTCTGCAACAACGTCCGATTACTTTTGCGCTCCTGCAGCTAGCATTTAACTTAATTATGGACTATAGTCCATAATTACGCTGTAATTGGTACCGTGTTAACATTGTCAGCAATTTCCCTTCGAATGCGCTTTGGATCTAACATACATATATATTTTGTAGTATATATTTGGTATAACGAGTATAAATTCGCTAAAAGCTGAACTTGGAGCAGAAAAAACATTTAGAAGGTATTATGGGATCGATATATCCGAATTGAATTTAAAAAATAAATAAAAATGTGATTAATTAGTAGTTGTCATGAAACATTGATATTAGAACAATAGTAACTGCATTATTTTCATAATGTTTTTAGCTTGGCTTGACGCTTGATTGCTTTACAACGTTGAATGTGGTTTTATTCCTTGTTAACAGTTACTCAGCCGGCCGATGAGGAGTCGATAAAGGCATGCCCATCAGACTGTTGTTCTAATTTGCTTCTGGATTGCTCTGTTGTTACTCTTTATTTACGTTTTCCCCATACACAAGAGTTTCAGGTAAGATATTGAAATACATGCGTACCTAATCTTTACATGTCTCATTTCTTTCGTTAACCGAATACTTAGTAAAATCAAAAATCAACAAAAAAAAACTTACAACTTACAACTTGACGGTATTTTTTAATGATACTTTTTACCATTTTATTAATTTATAATATATAAAATCAAAGCGCAAAGTGCGTTTGCGCATTTGCGCTATCACTTAATTTATCCTTTACATATTCAGACAAATATAAGAATATTGTGTTCCTTGTAACTATACAAGGGGAAATGTAACACTTTTAATATTGATTATAGAGTTGGAGCTCTGTGATAAATCTCGCAGCGCACAGTAATGGCTCACAAATCGACGAGCAACAACTCACTAGCGAAGAAATCCCGACCATTGTTGACAAATGCATCAACTTTATTTATGCCTATGGTAAGTGACATAATTCTGCAAATTTTGTCTTTGATAAAAGTAATCAAACAAACTTTAGTCTTGTCTTGTCAAAAGTATGGCAATAACCCCTCAGATGCATAACACCAGTCGTAATATTAGAAAATAAACATATGACTAATTTATTTTTCTGTGCATTCATTTAGAACGGGATAGTGACATTCTTTGCCTCTTCATCAATAGCCACGTACAGGGAGCTACTGCTAAATATATCGCAAAAGGACTTTGATGGTCGAAAGACTTATTATTTTTGGTTAATCCTTTTTTCATGAGGCAATTAATAAGCAATTACTTTGTCATGTTAAGTTATAAATGATGTCCTTTAAAATTCTTCAAAGGTGATACAGATGTCTTTAACAATCCAATTATAAAAACCTGACTCAGATATGGGTAGGCATGCATCAAAAGTGTAAATATCTACTATGTTCTAATGCATGATGACATTATAGACCTTCTTTGATCAAACTAACTGAATAAAATTCAAAATAAGTTTTGTATCTTGATTTATTACTTTTGAAGTGTTTACACAGCAAACGGCAATGTAAATATAGTTTATAAATGTAATATTAGTAATGATGTTACTTTTAATTTTTTATTTAAATAAATTGAAATTTCCAATAAGCTTATTAGGATATTTGTAGGATGTATTCAGAAAGCAAGTATGTATACAATGTATAGTAACGTAAATGAACAATATCTTAATATTTATTTCGAATTTATGCGATTAGTGTTCTGCTTGTTTTATAATCTAAGAAATCGTGAATTATTCATCGTTTTATAGAACATATAATTTACATATTTAGATTGTGCTTTTGTGAGGAATTGTTGCTTATAATATAGTTTTTTTTTTTAATTTTGGCTAAGCTGTTTTTTTTGAGCTATACAGTGCTATCATGATTCATGCAGGTATTCTATCAGAGGGCATTTACCGTCGCGCTGGTAGCAGTGTCGTGCTGACTGAGCTACTGACACGCTTCCGCGCCGATGCGTGGTCTGTGCAACTCACTCCTCAATATTATTCTGAGCACGACGTAGCTGGAGTGCTCAAGCGTTTCTTCCGAGATTTGCCCATTCCTTTGATCCAACAAGAATGTCACGAACAGCTGATAATCGCCCTAGGTATATTTTTCCTGTATATCCCATTACTTGCTGTTTATTAGTGTTACTGTACAAGAAATAACATGATGTTAAAATTTGTTTCATTTATTAGTACCATTATATGAATTGCTTGAAGTACCTTTACATACCACTTTACACGTTAAGATTTGCAAGCTGTATTCGTAAAACTAGTATTTTTTTTTAATTTGAAGCGATACACGATGAAGCCACCCGCCACGTAGAATACCAACGCGCGCTAAACACCTTGAGGCCAGTGTCACGTAACACTGTGCGTAAACTGTTCGCACATCTCTATTTCGTTCATCAGTGGAACGACGCTAACAAGATGAGTGCCGAAAATCTGGCCTCGGTGTGGGCTCCCACCATTATGCCTGCTGATTTGGTTCGTATAACTATTATAGAGCGACCTAAGTCATTTCAAACCAACATTCTAGCTACAAAATGCATGATCTGCACACCTGATGTGTTCTCTATATGCTTAACTCATGCCAGCGTGTAGTTTGAACTTCTGTTCACAAGACGTCTTAGTCTCAAAATATAGGTTCTAGTTATGGCCGTGCCAATTTTGTGGCCTTTATTGCCAATGAAGCGAACATACCTGTTTACACATAGGGTTGCCATGCCATAGCCACATGAAATTAGTTTATATTTCAACAATTCAAATTTCTCGGCAGGCAACCAACATTCGCCAAATATCATGGTCAGAAAAAGAGGTGAATATAGTACGAGATTTGATCGTAAATTACCAAGCTGTGTGGTGCCCTGACGACGCGGAGAGGAGGCGAGACATAGCCTGCCATCGCGTCATCTTGAAGATGCAGGAATCGGCGAGCCCCGCTCCTCCGCCGTGCTCCGCCGGCGATTTGCGATTCTGGGTCTACATATTCGACAGTGCCACTCACTCTCAAGTCACTGTGAGTACCAATGTAATGTATATAAATATAGC
Source organism: Papilio slateri (assembly GCA_018246275.1). Classification (NCBI taxonomy): domain Eukaryota; kingdom Metazoa; phylum Arthropoda; class Insecta; order Lepidoptera; family Papilionidae; genus Papilio; species Papilio slateri. The sequence continues at coordinate 1,807 of DWTW01001016.1, read as the reverse complement.
TCAGTTATACACGCATTAGTAGCAGTACAGTAAAGTTGTAGTTCAATGTGAGGTCACTAAGTTTAGTAATTTAAATCAGTACCACACTTGGCTTAAAACTTCTGTCATGGAGGCCTATTATGTGTCTGAATATTAATTATTATAATATTCGCAGCTTAATGACAAATGCATTAAGTTGGAAATATTTCATTGATACATAAAAATTATTGAGTATATGTCGTAAATAATGACAAAGACAGCAAAGCCTTACATATTATAGGTACACTAAATTTACTAAATTAGCAATTATATTAACAATGACCAAGCAGGAACACTTTTTAATTTTATAAAATTTTCGCAAACCAAGTGAAATTTTGCTTTCTGGACTTTTTTCCGTATGCCTACACCTTTGCTTTAGTCACTAATTTACATTTTCATTCATTTGATAATTTGTTTTAAAAATGTTTTTTTTTTTTAAATAATTTTAGCTGACTCCGGACAAGACAAGCGCAGACGTATGCATGGAACTCAGTGTAAAAACGAAAATGCCTTACCACAAACTTATGTTAGAAGAACAAATTTGCAGAAAGACCATGACTCGAATAGTGCATAAGGATGAGATTGTACTGGACGTCGTTTTGCGATGGGGATACTGGGATGAAGATGATAGGAAAGATAACTGCTTGATAATCAAGGAAAACAAAATGCTTCAACAAATGGATAGCTTAAAGCGAACCATGCCTCGGGTATGCGGCCGACTGCGTTTCGCCAACGAAGCTAACAGAAAATTTAAATCTTACATGTTTGAAGTAAATAATTCGAAGTTAATGTGCTTTTCTGACATCCAAGTATGTGATTCTTATATTCAATATCTTGAAATGATACGCTTTAATATTTAGTATATATATTAATACTGCATCCTCCTTGATCCAGGGTTCCACCAAGGTCGATGAGTGGGACATCAATAATATCATCTGGTACTTTGGCTTCGAGTCCAAAAGAGACCCCATGTCTCGATGGGCCATCACATTTATTCCCAAGAATAAGACTAAGAGGTAAATTTATTGTAATCGTCTGTTTTTATGTTTAAAGAAATAAGTAGTAAGTAATATTAAAATGAATATCACAGACATACGTAACATCTTCTTTGGTTGGTTATTTAATTACACTATAATTTATAAGGTTGTGTTTATTGACAGGAACAGGGAGCGTCGTTGGTTTGGTTGCACCATCGCCGGCGCGGTCACAGAGTCGGAGCTGACGTGGGCCACCGCCCTGATGTTTGCCCAACACGAAAATATATTGCCGCAGCCACACAACTTCATGCCATAGGTATGTTCATGTGAAATAGATATCTTTTAAGCCCAATAAGATTTAATTGAGGTTCTTTTAGCAAGCGATAAAGCTATACTGTGTTTGTAATAGAATGGATTAATATAATATATTCCGACTTCATGGGAATTTTATAAAATATACTAATGTTAACCCCCTCTTATATTTCTATTATGCATTTATACTCGTAATAATATTAAAACATTTCGAGATATACATATATCATTAATACTTTTATTCAATTTTGTTTCAGATGGCGCATCGATTTTTCATTAATTTCCTTGCCTCTATATCCGAATAACTTCTTAGTATTTAGTTGATTAATATAAAAAATCAAACTATGTATATCTTTAATCTAATGTTAAAGTTTTAAAAGTTTTAAAGGTTTTTTCGTTTTTTTTTATAGTTTGTTTAGTGTAAGTGTTTTTTTTTGGTATGTTTGTAAGGGTTGCGATAGATGCTGGAGGTGTCGCCTGGTGCACAAACACTTTAATGG
>DWTW01001015.1:0-13827 GCA_018246275.1 Papilio slateri | reverse complement strand
CTGCGCGGTGCCAATCTCCGGGGCGTCGGCGTTCTGTGCTACGCCGACGACACCCTGGTCACCGCATCTGGTTACTTACGTAAAATTTGGTTAAACCTTTTAGAAAGTCTATAATTGTAAATACAAAAAGATTTCGATTTGGTAATAAAGTTGAAGTATTTAGCAATGTTATGTTAATTAAACATTATTAAATACAAATATTTAAGCCTCATTTTTATTTATTTAATTAAATATTGGACAAACGTTCGATATTCCTTTATTAACAACTCTTGTTATTAACAGGAATATTTTCACAGTTAATGAGATCTGTTTGTCGGTTCGTTTAAAATTAATACACGTGATATAAAACCGGAAAGCCACTTGTACAAAAGTATTAATTTAATGAATCATATTTATCTCCGTAGGCTACCACCGTCTGTACACGGTAAATTAATATAGGAGAAAAACGAAAAAGGAAAGGAATCAAAAACTCTGTACAAAGTTGGAGTTTGCAGGAAAAATCTACACATATAATAAAAATATAACTGAGTCTGCATATGGAAGATATTTGGTAAAAACTTTTACTGGGGGCCTTTACCACCATAATGATTGTTAATTTTTTTATCTTTTTGTCCGTGCGTTTGCGTGCGCGCTAATCACTTCTTCACTTCAAATTTAGTGTGTTTTATTTCAATCAATTCATAAATAAAAAAGTTATATCAATTGAAAGAATCACGTCAAAAATAGTCACGATAAAATACTATGAAATACCTGTTCAGTCATACAAAAGTCTGTAAAATGATAATGAGTGAAAAGTTATATAAAATTAATAAAAAATGGACAGTTTTGGAGATTCATTTTCCAATGTAAGTTAACCTTAGATCTATATGATAACTCATATTAAATAGGGTTCAGCATAGTGTGGAGTTTTTCGCCGCGAACGCACGTATTTCGGAGACACGCGGTACCCCCTAGTAAGAGCTAAATTCGGTAACGCATTGTTTAAACGAACTCAATTTTATGGTATTAATTGTTGCAACATTCTGTCTGTATTCTTTTGTAACATATTTTGTGAGATTAGGTTAGTGGCAAGTAAGTAGTTAATATGATTTCGTTTAAATTAAATTGCACGACGAGTGAAACCGCGGCGCATAGCTTTTTTTATCGAAAAAGGTGGCAAACGAGCAAGCGGTCACCTGATGTTAAGTAAGCGATGCCTGATCTCAGAGGTAAACCATTAAAATAAACCTGTAAAACCTTTCGCAACATTGTTCTGTATAAAACCACATCAATGCAAAATGTTCCAAGTCAATTTGTAAGTTCAAGCACCCTACTTGCAACAAACTTGTGGAATGAATGAATGAAACGTATGCGATATGCTGAACCGTGGAAGTTTTAATTAGAAATTCAGAGTTTTAAGACGCCTTGCGAAGGGACGTCAGTTCCCTTTACATTTTTTTACCGCCTTTAACACGGGGAGTGTTCCGAATAATTATTTGGAACAATTCCTGTCGCTCAGTTTCGTCATCGCAGAACACGACTCAGCTTCAAATTCCGTCCACACCACATTGAAGTTGGGATTCCACTACCGCGCGGCTTTCGCGTAACTTTCTTCCTCTGTACAACCGCCTTGTGGAATGATCTGTCTCCAGCGGTATGTCCAAACGAAAACGACTTAGGGTCCTTCAAGAAGAGAGCGTACTCCTTCATTAAAGGCCGGCAGAGTATACAGTTCATCTGGTGGTGCGGATGTTCAGTGGCGACGGTGATCACTTAACTTTAGGCGACCAGGTAAGGTCCCAGCTCATTATCAACTTGCGGGGGTAATAGGAAAAGGATTTAAAAATATAATAATTGTTAATACTATTATCGGCCGCAGATAATAAAGCGGACCAGATCTCTATATTTATGAACTTGATGTCTAGAGACATCTTCATAGCCACCTTGCGACATAACCGTCTGTTAAAGCTGTGGCGGGAGGTCGTAGTAACTGGGACCGGCCAAATCCATACTAGTAAGCTGCGAGCAAATCTGGCTTGCATTAAACAGATGCGATTTCATGGGCCAAAAATTGATATAATTAGTGGCGATCTCTTTATTTGAGTTTGGCTTTTGATCTCGTTCCAAACTCATCCGAACATAATCCCTCATTGATGAATTTAAAAGCGTCATTTGATATCCTGCAATCTCGCTGATCCTATACCAAAATATTTTTCCCTATGTTTAATAGAAATAGCTATAATTTGTGGTTTAACCTAGTCATTATGCTTTATGTCTACATATGATCTTTATAATATTTTCACTTAACAATACAAGACATTTTTATCATTTATAATTAAACATTTTATACAGTTTTTAAAGGAAATGAATTTCAATTCACTTGTGAAAATTTCAATATAATTGTGAATAGAATTGAAAAAGGACTTTTTTTCACATGAAAGATCTATTGGCGCGCCTTGGCAGTGATATCTAGCAGTATGCCGTGACGGCAAACAGCATGACGCTCTCTCATGTCGTAAATCCCCTTCTACTTCACCGACTCCCTTGTGTGTGTGTGTGCATGGGCGCACCCCACACTAATTTCTCTTTAAAAATAAGTATATTCTGTAATTATTACTCATTATAATTAGATAATAAGTAAAATATATTGGTTTTATTTACGAAACTATATTCTGTTTGATTATTTTACGACTTATTTTTTTATTTTTTTTTATTTATATTGAATTCCTAAGGATTCTGAACTTCCATTTAAATAATTACATAGACAAAGAGAAAGACACAAAACAAGCTTTATATTTAAATAACCTATTAAGTTATTATAAAATATTTAAATTAACTTTAGAGAAAATCTTCTCAAAAATATACATAATATAAATTCCTCCAATTGTTACTGTCCTTAACGATGTTCAGACAATTCCCTCCTGCGTTTTCGTCTCGAAGTTAAACGATACATACGGACTCGTATGTTGCCGTTTTGTTTTGCACAAAACACTTTTTATGTCTGCTCTGAACGTGTTCTCGCATGACTCGTAAAAATGAATTAGTCTCATGAACGACCTGTGTTTTTATACTCATTGAATTAGATACATGGACTTTGACCTCTGGTCGTACGGCGTAGAGCTAATCATATTATAGCAATTAAAAAAGCAGGCTATTTTTTTAAATCATATGGCCATTATGATAGACCGATCCGATTGAGGCACTTGGGATCGTATTGGACGCGAACCAACAAAGCAATGCCACAACTGTGGCGGGGATCCCGGATTCCGGGATGCTGCACAGCACTCTCTATCACCCATATGCCTACTTATATGTTGTGTATAATTAATATTTTAATATTATAACACCTAAACTACATTACATTTAAAGTGATCCAAGTCTGTACCTCCATCCCCTATTCTACACAAATATTTTAACGCACACATAGAATAGTTAGAGTGCAGAACACTTCAAAACTTATTTAACAGACCGAATCCAACAATTATTTTACTTCTGTTTTATTTTAAAGGCTAGGAGGAAAGCTGGCCTGATATGGCTACAAAAATAACGACGCCTAAAGAAGTAAATTCGTTTCTGAAGGAACATACATTGGTTTGGAAATACTACCGCACACAGGTCAGTTGCGCGAAAATTGCAGTTGTGGACACACAAATAAAACTGTAATGGTCAACCATCAAGATTGTGTGTAACTCAATCTTTGTCTTGTTGAAGATGTAATTAATTAATAAATATTCAAAGCCTTAATATTATGCACGAAATCTCTGTAAGTATTATAAATATTCAAGAGGGCAATGTTCCTCTCTACCTGGAATCTCTAATAGCTCTTACGGTAATACTAGGAAAAGTCGGAGTAATAATATTCTTTAAAAATCCCTCAAAGTATGTTGTTAAGGTACAAAAATAAACTTTTGCTGCCCATATTCAAGAGTTATTTTTTATAACGTTGTCATGATATAATTTTTTCCATCTTCATACAATGAACACTTCAGAGATCATTTTTATTGCCAGTCTCTAATTGCGAACACCTCGAAAGTGACGCAAATTTGCATGAATAGAGCGAAGTAATTTTTGAAAAGTCTGGTGCAGCATATTTTTAATTCCGTAATGATATTTAACAAATTGTCCGGTCAGTGCCGGCGCGTCAGCGAGACCGGAGCGCCGCCGAGATATGCTAATGGCGTGCTGAGCCAGTGCCGGGGCTCCCCCGCTCTATCTGCAGCGACACGCCCGTCGCTTTGCAATTTTTAATTTTCATCAAGTAATTCTTTGATTATTATCGCCCAGTTAGAAATAATTGCAGTCATTTAGTTAGCCCTTTATTGTCGAATTCCTGAACAAACAGACAGAAAGACACAATAAATATGAATACTTGTGAAATCAGAAGCAAAACCACAAGATTAATTATATGCATACATGTTATATTTGAGATAAACAGTATCATTAAAAGAAAGCATATATAAAAAGCTCTTTGCTCTTATGCAAATTGCAACACACTGTTTAAAAACATAACGTAAAAATAACGCCACCTTTCGATCTAGATTACTGGATGGTTCCGCTAATGGATCGCAAGATGATTCGAAAGTTCGAGCAACTTAAATTGAAAATAAACAATATTTATAAACGCGATGCAGTTCTAGCTCAGATAATATCGCAGGAGACGAAATCGATCCGGAGAAATATTATACCCCTCTATGTACCATTGATACTGAAATTGGTATAAAATAAATTATGCAATAGAAAATACAAACATCACATTTAATTTTATTGCACTGAGCAATAAAATTGAATGTAATGTTGTGTTATCCTGTCACACCAGGAGCGAGCAGTAAAAGCGTTCAGTAATTAAGTTCCCCAGTTGTTAATGCCGTCACGCTGAACAAAGTTTGCAGAGTGTCTTGTCTGAGAGTGTCTTTATATCTCCTCCCATCTCAGTTACAGTTTTTAATGTTTATTCCTTCTTCTATAATACAATGTAATAAAACATTAAATTTTCATTGCATATTAAACTATTGTCGTGAACCATGTCCAACTAAGTTTAAAGCTAGGTTGGACTTGGTTAAAAGAAATATTAATAAATTATTTCAATAATCTATTAATATATGCCCGAGGAGGGTTGGCGTCAGGTAGGCCGCCGTAAAAGAAAACTATAGTTAAAATCTATTACAGTGAGGACTTCGGTTGTACTGTGCCGACCCCACATAAAACGGTAGAAAGGCAGGAAGAATAAAAAAATTAAAGACGAAAGAAGAAATTTTTCTTGCTCAGATTTTACATTAAAAACTGAGCAAAGTCAATACTTATTACCTATGAGGCAGGTTTTTGTATGACAAAGCCACAAGGCGACCACGACATTCTCCTGACGATGGCAACGATCGATTTCTTAATACAATATCTTAGCAACCAATTCTCAGAAAATAGCAAAGACTTCGTAACATTTGCAAGATACAATACCAATAAGATCAAAAGACACCTTTTAAGGAAGACACGACAGACCGCCAGGTACCATCCACACCACCTCGATGGCTGGCATTCCTCGCACTGCCGCGTTGTGGAACGGTCTGTCCTCGGCGGTATTTCCAAACCACTACGACTTAGGGTCCCATTTAGTTTGTATACATTTAAAAAAAACATATGTTAAAAGATAAACACGATTACCGCATCGGAAACAGACGTCCAATATGCCAAAAGCAGACAAGTCGATTTCGTCACAACGTCTACAGCATTTTCACTTGAAGACGTATATATATTTATTTATTTACAAACCTACAGCTTATTAACTATGATAACATAAATATGTTAAGTCTCAATTCAACAAATCAAAATGAAATGGACTATAAGGACCATCCAATGGTCTACACGAAAAACAACAGCACTACGACAGAATTATCCGCCATCCATGTGTCCTCCCCGCTACGACCGACTGTGCGCGCTTTGTTCTTTAACCGATGGGCTGGTTTATAAATTAAGACTCCCAAGAAAAGCGGTGGGGAGAAACATACTCGACGTCTCTCACAGGATTACAATTCGAGAGGAAAATAAATCGAAGACGAACAAAAGTGATTGACCTAAGCTCAGTGCGCTGAAATAGGAACGGCCCGATCGCATCACAATGTACCAACAGCTGAGGAGAGAGTAAAGTAAAGTAAGTACCTCCACCCCCCACCCGCCCCTGGGATACCGGTCATATTGTTACTACGGATCGAGAGGGCTAGATGCAGATCGTATATGTTGGGAAGTCTTATGTCCAGCAATTAATTATGGTGATGATAAAAATAAAGCTGTCTATCCTACGTACAGCCAGCAGCTTCACACTGCAGGTTCACCACTTACACAAACGGTGTTTCCAGTACGTTTACTTGTACCTCAGTTCCTCAAGAGTACGTCACGTGGGTCATAATGTTGTTAGTTATAAGACATTTACGAGTCAGTATAAAAGCTCGGAAGTGTTCCTCTCCGATACATTTTTATTACTCCTCTAGACGTGTCGCGTCGCAGCCTTCGGAACTCCCTGAAAGCACATAATATTAATGGTAATGTATAATATAATATAATGTTATACTCGCTACTTCCAGTAGTGCCTGCAGTTCGACTGTTCTCTCTACCCAGTGGCCGATCCAGGATAGTGATTTTGGGATCTTACCCCACATTTTATTTCTTGGGCTTCGAGGGATTTACACTTCTAAAGCTACGTTATAGCAAGGTAAAAACTTAAAAAGTACACAACATTTTATATAGTTTAACGTATAACAAGGCAGTTTAACGTTGGTTAAAAATTCAAATGTCTCTAGCTTTAACTCCGTCTCGCCAACATATCTCGCCAGATGTTAGAAATTTATATATTCTCGTATTGTTTACTGGATTCTAAGATCACGATCTTACATCGAAAAATAATTTTTATTTAATTTCGCGACGTATGATCGTCTCATTCATTCGTGTCATTTTAATAAACCTAATTCATAAATCAAACCAAAATTTGTGATATTTGAAAATATAATAGGAATTTTATGTCCGCTTTAAGTTTAACTCGAGCCCTGGATACTAGCCGCTAAGCTACCGACATCGAAAGTATGTAACGCGGCCGGCAGAAGAATAGCGCTGTGCCAGAGTACCAAAAGCAAAACAACAGGCGGCGCCGAGCGGAGGGCAACGTAAATTTCCACGGAGATAAAATCAACACGCTCGTTTGCGAAAATGTCTCGATAAGTGAAAACAATTCCAGCGCAAGATTTATTTGACTCGGTAATTACATTAATTGGGCCGAGTCCCCGCCCCACGCGCCCCACGCGCGTTCCGAGGGGCGCGCCTCCGTCTCACTCACATTTTACACGCGCACCGCTTTTTGTTACATTCAAATTCTTTTAAGCTTAAGTGTGAAGCAAACAACTCGTTTTAAGATTTTTTTATCGGAAATTTATAATATAGCAAGCTGACCCGGCAAACTTCTTACCGAAAATTAATGTTGCGTAACTCTATTAGCTGTATTCATTGGCGGATCAAGGGGAGGGCTAAGGGGTAAAGCCCCTCTAAGTCAGAAAACTTCCGTAGCGTATTTTAAAGTTACCTTGTTAATAACTTAATTATTAATCAAATAATTTTATGAGCCAGCAATACACAACCTGGTTCTAACTCATACTATACAAAGTGTTGTACGCTTTTTAGTTTTTACCCTACTAAAATCTACTTGCAGATGGGTCAAGAAATAACAATCCTGGATCTACAGTGGTAGAGCCCGCAACAACAACATCAGTTGCACGAATGGGCCGGCTCGACCGGTGAAATACCACGATCTCACAGAAGACAGGCGTGAAGTAGAAATATTTCTGCGTTTCGTCTGATGAGGTGTCGGAGGGCTAATCCTAGTCCTTTTCCCCTTCCTATCATTTTCTATTAAGGAAAGAATGGGAAGAGGAAGAGGATTTGACGGGGAAGGGGAAGAGGTTTTTACGGGGGGAGGGGATGGACAGGAAAAGGAAATAGGTAATCCTTTTTTCTGTTTAGCCCCTTCTCTGCCATTAAAAAGTAGGCAACGAGCAGGTGCGTTCATTAACTTTTGAAGATGTCTATGGGTAGCGTTCACATGATATCAGATGAACCGCTTGCTCGTTTGCCATATTTTTTTTTATGGAAAAAGATGGCAAGCGTGCAAGCGGTCACCTGATGTTAAGTAACCGCTACCCGTAGGCATCCGCAACAAGCTAATCAGTTGCAGATGCGTTGCCTACCTTTAATGGACAGAGGAGGGGATAGACAGAGGAGGGGATAGATCCTTATTCAAGGATATTTCCTTTTCCTATCTATCCCCTCCTCGTCCCCTTCCCATCCTTTCCTTAGTAGAAATGGATAGTAAGGGGAAGAGGACTAAAAATAGGCCTCCGGCACGTCACTCATAAGGCGAAAAATCTGTGCAAAGTTGTTTGTTTATTAGAAACAAATTGTTGTTATTATACCGGAAACATCTAAAGTTTTAAATGTCTAATTAGTTAAGTTATAAAACTGGAAACCAAATAGCTTTCTCATCAAGTTTTTTCAACAACCCTTTTGTTAACCGTAGTAAATGGCAATGTTTATATAAAATTTCAACGTCTAATAATGTTTTTATTACATATAGACAAACAACTGGGAGTGTGTAGACCAGACTTTATACCACCTATTATGTTCATATAACATTATACATATACACTGAGTGGCAGCGTCGGTAGGAGTATAAACGTGAACATGTTAATTTTGGAAAAATTATGAATGAAATTTAGGAAAGCATTTTAGAAAAATATCCAATATCTAATAAATATATCGAATCCACACTAAGTCCGCCACTCCGTATATCTATCTCTTTTTATATAACGCCCTGTCGTGTACAGTGCATTTACAGATCAATCATAAAGTTCTTTCCAAAGCGCGCTATGATGAACTATTGTGTACAACCAACAGTCGTTGTCACATATATATTTCGTAGATTATAGTCATAACCTACGAAATTTCAACAAAAGTGTTGTGCTGATTACCGAATGGAAGCGGCTAACGCTAGCTGTGAATAGCACAGGGTGCCTCGTCGTAAATTACATGGCAATGTACGTGTAGCGAAAAATTTTGAATGATCCGCGCGTAGAGCGGTAGACGACCGCGTCGCGCGTGACGCGTGCGCCTGCCGACGCCGGCGTCACGTCACAGGATACAGCCACACACGAATATCGTGGGCACGGAGACCGATCGAAATAGTTCTGACGAATTACATTCGAATTCCGGCGAACACAAGCGATATTCTAAAGTTTAAATTGGGTTAAACGGAATACAACATGCAATATTTCTAAGAATTTAATAGCTGTGATTTTCGTTACTTTGGATATGTGTACTTTGATTTTCCTTTTTATTCGTTAATAAATTTCAATTCAACGTATTTCTGGTAACTCGGAGATTTAAATTTTTTTAGCAAGTTGAAAGAATGAATAAATACAAAAAAAGAAAATGTGTGATACAAAAGAGCCTTGTTTAAAACCGCCCAGAAGAACGTACATCAATTATGAATTGCTAACATAGTAAAATAATATCCAGAGAACCAGAGTGTGCTTGCTGGGTAGATCAGAAAGGAGTTTTAAATTATTGTAGGTGCGTGGCTTGAGTGTTTTGATTTATAATATATATTTTCTTGAAGAAAAAGAAAAGAATAAGAAGAGTCGAGAGAATATTACGGTCTTAAAAACCCCTAAACTTCTTTTAAAAAACACAATGAGTACTATTAATTTTATATACTTCATTGCCAATATTTGTGTAAGAACATACAACTTAAAAAATAAAAATTACATGAAATGATAATAGCGATATAGAACATGCAGGGTATCTGCCGACCGTCTGAAATGTTATGATAACAAGATATACAAACATTACTATGATCTCACACGTCTAATTAACGCGTCAAAATATCACGTTTGACATAGCCCAAAGGCAACGTGAGCATACTCTACACCGTTTGCTAAATGCAGATACGTTTCTACATAAAATTAATAGCTGACATTAAAACTGGTATTTAATTGCAATACAATATAATAATAATAATAATTAGGTTACAATTAATGAACCAATTAGCGATAAGGGCCCAATTTGGATTACCACCACTTTAGCCAAGAGTATAAGTTCAAATAAACTACGCTAAAATGTGGGTTTAGACAGCAAAAATATTTATAGCATTATAATGTCGCGTCATATGAAAATGCCTTGAGCGATTTCATATGATAATTTTAAACCGTAAGCAACGAGTCAAACAGCACGTCCACTAAATCATTGCTTCGTTTGCCATCTTGGTGCTTCCCAAGTTTTTTTTTTAATACAAAAGGCATCACACCGCGAATGAACCTATTATCTTGATCCTCAATAGAAGTTTTTTAATTTTTATTCAAATTCCACCACCACCAAACTTGTGTTCTTAACATATTGTGACTCTAGTTTAGGCATAGTCTTATTATACCATCCTTGTTAAACGTACAGCTTAAATATCAAAATCGATTAGACTTTCGTTTCTCTATACATTTGTTTACATTAGTTCTTTATTACTTTTCATTTACTCATAATTTTTATTTTTTCCTTCACTCAATTACAACTTAATCTTATTATTATATTATTTTAACTTTAATAATTAAAGTTAGTATAATAATGCTTGTGCAACTGTGTAGTACACATTAACCCTGGCATGTGACATGTGCGCAGTGCATTATTTATGTTAACATTTGCTATTTGGTTTCTTATCAGTTGAATGAGAGCAGTACTTCTAGACTAACTTCCCTTTGGATGTGTGAAAATGTTTTGTCGCGCCAACTCGGCGAGCGGCGACTCCATAGACTATAAAATATCAAACAAGGCAATGTTTACATTTTATATTCACGACGTCTATAATGGCCGAGTCTACACATCTGTACATGAATGTGAAGTATTATCAGAACGTGGGAATGCTCCAATAGATGCTACGACGTTATTAATATAATAAGCTACGGTATGAATCTTTAAATATTTTTGTAAATATTGAGAACCGATATTAAACATAAAACGTCACGTGATTTGCAATAACGAAACTAAAGTGGTCCGAGTAGATACTTGATTTTGTGTGACGTACGTTTCTGGTCGTACCTGTACTTACATATTTTACATTTATTAAATCAATTGAATAAAAGTGAAAAAACTGTGTAAAGGCGATGTTTGTAAAAATACACAGACAATTTTAACTTAGTTTGAATGACGATAACATGTAAGCATATACAATGATTGAACAGAAAATAACGCATGACGAATTCTGTGTAAAATCTGTTTACAAGAAAATTTTATATTAGACACGGATACCTTTGAGTCGTTGATTCATAAGTCTAAATTGTGGGTAAAAATATACTCAATAATACAGAATGCTTACTATCTAGAACTTATAAAATCATATAGTAAGAATGTGGAATAAATTTTTTATCCATTATTACATCCAATAAATCACCTACCTACTTGCAATTCGCTAGTCGCGTAAAATTACTTTTATAATTAATAAGTAACGGTTTAAGAAACTTCTACATGAAAGTAGGTATCTCTATTCTTATCACAGAAAAGACAATAGTTTATTTTCAGTTTTACAATGTTTTATATAAGAAGGTAAACGGGACTAGCCGGGGCATGCGGACCAATGACAACAAAAGTTGTCGAAAATAATACGGATGTTAGGTCGACTTGGAGACAAAACCTGTTGTACCGACCCCACATAAAGTAGGAACAGGCCAGGGAGATTGATTATTGTTAGTAGAGTGACACAAGAAGTAATATGTGGACTGATAGTGCGGGCTACCAAGGAATTTGTGCCGTGGAGCTAATTCAATAAAATCAGACGAAAAACATTTACTAAATCTACATTTATTTGCATTGCATGGCACTGTTTACGTTACGATGCATGTCTGCGTTTAATACTAATACATTTAATAAAAAATATATTTATAAAAAACAGAATAAGTTTTATTGATTATTAAAAGATAAAAAACTTACGTGTTCCGATTTCGATGCGATTTTGTTGACCAACAACAGGTGGCGTGCAATCGGTGCACGGATATGGACAATTATAAAAGCATTAATAGTGCGCGCGTGTCACTATTGAGAAACAGAAGTCCTTGGTTTGGACAGGTGTTCATTTTACGGTTTCCTATTAGCGAAGTATTCTAATTCCGTTATAACTTTAGCGGGTTATAGATTATTAATAGACACCATGTCGCTTTCTTATGGCCACAAAATGAAGAAAACTTGATTTGATTTTCGTAGTCGATGCCCAGTCTAACAAAATATCGCATAAAATACTTTTGGTGTATGCTTACTGATTGCATTTTGGTGGCGTTATATCCGGCGATCTTTGATCCGGACAGAGTATTGGTTCGTGAGGACCTTCCTCCTCCTCCGGCGTCGGCGGTAACCGCGTGGGACCCATTGATGACACTTTTCTTATAATCAGGCACTAGTCCGGTGTATATAACACTTATTTAAAATACATTTACTCCACATATTAAAACAACAAATCGATAAATACATCGCTAGCACATCGGACGGATATCGACAAACGAACGCACAATTTCCAATTTCGCTTCGTTAATTCGTTTAAAAGTAAATCAATAGGACGTGTCAGGAATCGATGAACAGTAGTTAAATCGTGAATTCGTGTCGAGAACACAAAGGCGCAGGCGGCGAGCGCGTTATGCGTTTCACGTTAGATTGAAAAACAGTCGCGAGGAATGTAAGGCCGAAAATAGCGAGGAGCGTCGCGCGGCCGCAAGGGCGACCCTCGCGCTACGCCGCCTCGCCCCGCCGCGGCGCCCTCCCACACGCACTCGCACCTTTATTTACATCATTCCATGAAATACAGTCACCGAATACACGACCTTTTTACGAATCAACGTTCCGCGTGTGTAAACAACCCCGGCTTACGTTCAGGGCGAAAGATTCGATTATAATTCTTTCAAAGGTTGCCTGCGTTTAACGACAGGAGATTCCGTGAGAGCACGCTATAAAGTCACTCGATATCACAAACTTTAAGTGGCTAAAATTATAAACGAATATACGGTTACCGATCAATAAACACAGTCTGTATATTACACAGTGTGTAAACACCGCATAGATTTCATAAACGATCATAAATTATGATAATGAGCGGGCATTGACTTGTTGAGGTGTTTTAAATTGATTTACAACAAATAAACACGCCATCACGTTTGAAGTGTTTAAGCACCATACGTCAATATTCATTAAAAAATTTAATTTATTATCCAGCTTCCTAAACATTTTCTAATATTAAGCGGAACATCAAAACGTAGTTTTAGTATTGCAACCTATTGAACATACTGAGAGATATTTAAACACCTTTATATCGTAAACTCTGTTTAACCAAGTAATCACTACAGATTTATTTCTTGTTATAGTCATTTTATGCGAATGACTGCGAATTTAATCGACACTGAGCCTGGCTGGCACCACTGAGCTGACGTAAAGATGACAAAATATCTCCCAATTTGCTTACTTAGTGATGCTCGCAGATACTCAAAACAATACATCCATATTCGATATTTGCAAAATCAGTCCCGAAATAAATCAGTGCGAAAAAAGGATTACTTATTATTAAATTAACCTGCTAGAAAAAGCTATGTATTTCAATATTTATCTTTTTTTAATTTTTTATGGAAGAAGGTGGCAAACGAGCAAACGTATCACCTGATGTTAAGTGACCGCTACCAATAGACATCTGCAACAAGCAAAAATTAGTTGCAGATGCGTTGCCTACTATTAATGGAGAGGATAGCAGGAAAAAAGATATTTCCTTTTTCTATTCATCCCCTCCCCGTTCAATCC
>DWTW01001014.1:0-13827 GCA_018246275.1 Papilio slateri | reverse complement strand
GTAATGGACGGCCTCCAGATTGGAATGGAGTTCCCTGATGTTGCAAAAGTCCACGGTGTAGGTGGCAGGGGGTACAGAAAGTAGCTTGCTTCGTTTGCCCCGGACTGCACTAGCGAGCGGAATTGTGCCCCCTCCCAGAATACGCGGGGCGGCCCACGCGCTTACCCCCAGACTCCAAGCGGGAGTTCAGGTGTAAACGCGCGGAGGGGGATTCCCCAAAACTGGTGATTTTGGTACCCCCCTGAGGTAGATTCTGTTCAAATCCCACTGTCATGCTGTATTAAGGGGGAGGGGGGTTGGCCACCAGCACGCACACTCATCAAACGAAACGCGGAATTGCTTCCACTTCACGCCTGTGTTCTGTGTGGTTGTGGTATTTGACCGGTCGAGCGGGCCTTACGTGCAGCAACTAATGCTGCTGCGGACTCTACCTCTATTGAGTAATTAACTAAGTACAACTAACGCGAACAGCTCCTCGTATACGATTAACTGTACAAAAATGTTAACTGCATTTTACATACCGTCTCCATCTATTCTCGCGTTTGTAAGACTATTTGTATTAGTACAAAAAAACAACAAACTCTAAAGAACATTATAGAATTAGAACCTAAATGTGTTAATATACTGAATTCTAAATCCACTCACTTTAACGTGTACACTGTTCATCATTATTTACCTAACCTATTTTCTACCTAACGTACTTGCTGCTGTTGCTGTAATGACTTGATGTCCATAGATGCCAATTATCAATAGATGGGTGACCCCAGTCTTCCAATATCGGAGATACCGTATCCCGAATGGTGATCAATATTGTAAATAGTGTTTTCGATTAACAGAACAGCATATACAACTGGGTACGGGATCATCGGATCCATCATAAATTCTCGGAGAAGTCGGCGGACCCGCACGACGCTCGCCGAGGTTTCTTCTTCTCTCACGTGGGTTGGCTGATGATGAAGAAACATCCAGACGTGATCAGAGAAGGGAGAAAGATCGACATGAGAGATATATCTAATGATCCTCTCGTCCAGTTCCATACGAAGTAGGTAAATTATCGGATCGTGCTAATTTAGGGTTGCTATTGTCAGTGTACCGTTGTGGCTGGCCGCACTCCGGTCGGCCGCAAGGCAACCGTAACATGCGACCAGCCGCACCAGCTGACCGTATTCCGGCTAGCCGCACAGTGCGTACGAGACCTAATATTGTAAACAATTCGGCTTCCTTGACATTATTCTTACTCGATAAATAGTTTACTAAATACTCTATCTCTTCATTTTGCAGGTATTTCGACATTTTCAAATTTCTTTTCTGCTTTTTCCTTCCGACTTTGATACCTGTATACGCGTGGAATGATACTTGGACTAACGCTATTCTATCACAACCACTTTTAAGATACGTTTTAAGCCTTAACTTTACCTGGTCTGTCAACAGCTTCGCTCATATCTGGGGAAATAAACCCTACGACAGGTGGGTAACCTTAGACCTATTTCATCATAATACCAAATAAAATGTATTTAAATTGTCGCAAAGGGTAGGTGCCTAATGATCCTTTGAGATTTTTTTTTTATTTAAGTACTTCCTGAGTTTATAAAGATTTACGATTTTGTTACATTAAATAAAAAATACCATTATTATATTTCCGTTTATTTTAGGCACATTAGGCCTGCTGAAAACTGGGGGGTATCTGCTGTAGCGATGGGCGAGGGATGGCACAACTACCACCACACGTTCCCGTGGGATTACAAAGCATCAGAACTGGCTTACGTCAACAACATTACGACAAGTCTCCTCAATCTATTCGCTAAAATAGGTTGGGCGTACGATTTGAAGCAAGCTTCGCCCAGTCTCATTAAGTCTGTTATAGACAACAGGGGACCGACGGCTCATCACCACCGATCGTGTTATACAAAATAATTTTAAATGATACGTGATATAGTTAATGTTTAATTGCAATTAATTGATTATTTAATTAGCATGTTATATTCTATTGAATAAATTAATTCCTAAAAATTATATATCATTACTTAGTGCAATAACACTAACAATACACTTAGAGTATATAAAAGGCCATTAGTCGAATTTTCATTTGGTTCACAAGCTTGACCTTCTACAACTGGTCACATATCAAACTTACACTGAATGTTCACCAATTCCCTCAAAGTATATTAAATGACCTGGTGGCGAAACAAACTTTAAGTTACCAGACATGCTTGCCAAAAAAAAGATTAATTTGTATATTTGTAGGATTCCATGTACAAAAAATCACCTGCAACAATTCTTGTTAGTTATACATAGAAACAAAAGATATGCAAGCATGTTCCTTCCATTACAAATACAAATAAGGCCTTCAATTAGATTCCTCTCATAAATAAGAACATGTCACCGCTCCATCTCAACAAAAAGAGACTTATATTGACTGATTAACAAGCAAACAAAAGATACTCGAGATAAATTGTTCAATGAAGGAAGTAAGATACTACAAATCATTGATACATTTATTTATCACCTTAAATACTGTCATAAGGTCGAGCATCATGCCATAATTTATTCTGTACAAGCCAACTCTTGGCGACTGTAGAAATATTGCTCCATCCAATTGCTAGACCAATGCTTATGATTTACATACATTTACCTTAATTTTTTTATAATTAATTTATTATTATTAATATAATTTACATGAGTAATACCTAGTTACGAATTCTGATTATTGAAAGAAAAATCATATATAATGCTCTTCTAATGTCATCTAAATGAAGCAGAAATCGATTCAGATCAAAAGAGCGAAGATTATAGTGATCAAATAAAATCAGATCCTGTAAATTTTATATACAAAATAGGATTGTCAAAAGAGGACTATGAATCAATTCCATCCGAATGTGATTTTACGAAATAAGACCATACTGACAAAGACCGGAACTAAATCTAGATAAATGCAATGCAGCATAAAGCCTAAAACTAACTGTCACTTAAAATATTGGAACCGGAGCGAAGGAACTGTGAATGTCTCATCAAGTGGATATTAAAGTCACAGAAATGAGAAAATATACAATTGTTAAAGAGGGATTCTGTTTTTAAATGGTCTTATCAGACATAATCAATGTAACAATGTTCAAAGACTATCCATGATAAATTCTCTTACTGACTGAGCTGAATGGAATTATTAAACACAGTGAAAGTTTGATAAGTCTAGTTAGACTTCACTTTCAAACTCTCCATAACAACAATTTGACATTTCTCTCGGTTGGCAGACAAACGCCAGGTTTCTGAAAGGCTGATCAAGGGAAAAATTAACTAGCTACCTGCCAAATGTCCGATCAAACAAAGGTAATGTTAGACTAGATTTAGGATTAGCCCTTTGTGAACACTCTCGGCAAACATTGAAAGACTACTATTGCTATTAAGGAGTGAATATGTTATTATAATAAGTTATGTACAATTATAAATATATTTACAAACAAATTACAATTAATTGATTGAATAAACAAATGAAATACTAAACATTTGACTTTGTTAAAATAAATTGTGCATACCTCCTACATTTCTCAACTTATGTACAAGATAAAAGCGAACATACTCACACAAAGTCACATCCATAGATAGTTAAACTGGTCTATAATGCTGAATAAATTGAAAAAAAAAAATTCAGCAGACAGCTTTGACACTACTAAACAAATAGGATAACTTAAAAACTATTCTGGATTTATATTTAAAAATGTACAATATTGTTTCCAAAATTGTAAGTGAAGCACACTTTTTATCTATGTATATTACACCTTTCTTAATCAAAATGCCTTAATAATATTCCTTTATATCCAAATGCTAATTCTTAAGAAAAAAGCAAAAAAAATTTTCATTCAATAACTTTATGTAAACATGTATTATAATTGTAAAAATTACTTTTATCACCAGGAAATAAAAATATATAAACTAAATATCACCACTGAAACACTTCAATTACATGCATCATTAGTACAACAAAAGCGCCATCTTATGGCTAATTCAAATAATATATGTTATGTGATTGCAAAGTGAGTTTTCATGTTACAATTCACATGCCTCTTGTAGTATTGAACTGGCATAAATAAATTAAAAATCAGTCTTTAAATGTTGTGTAAAATCTCATTTTAAGCCACCATTGTTCATTAATTCCATTTTATTTGCATCAGCAGCAATTTTCGGTTCTTTTACTGGCCTGGAATTTTCTTCCTTTGGGGTCTTCCTTTTCAAACTGACAACTTTATTGGAGTACACACCATCACTTGCATTAGTATCACTATTTGACACTTTCCTTTTTTTCGTTTTGGTGACAACTATATCAAAATCTGATGAGTCATCATCAAAACCACAATACTGTGGCACTGAGCGTCCACTTCTAGTGGATCTTACAGGTTGGATCCTGGTGGCTTCTTCAACTATTTGTAATGGCGGGGGCCATGCAGCAAAATTAACAGATTGTCTAGCTTGCCGATAATTATTAATGGACATCAGTTTAATGTAGACTGCAAGTGTGTGAGCTTTCTCAGCTGGAGTTAGTGTGTTAGGTAATATACTCCAAGGCATTCTCCTATCCCTAACATTGAGATACTTTCTCTTCATTGTGATTTTTGGTAATGCAGTACATTGAGCATCCTCTACCTGTAATAGACATAAAAAATTATGAATTAATTTATATATTACATATATAATCAAAATTATACACAAATATAAATATATTCTTATAAAAATCATATATAAAGTTTAAGAAAATTAGTTTAGGTAAAATAAATATCACAGAGAACTATGACTAAAAGAAACTAGTACATGCTATATATGCAATGATATTTGCTTTCTAATAGACTTACTACAGCCTTCTCTACTAAATATATTAATGAATATACAGGTACAAATTACTTTCCTAAGATGTACACTAATAACTGAAGGTAAAATGCATGTTAGCTATTTCTATACCTATATATTTCTATACCCACTACCTTCTGCCTCAATAACTCCTCTTCCTTAACTGTTGTTTTAGAATTTTTCAAAGCTTTAAGAAGATCTCTCATCTCATCTTTAGTAAGGTTTTCTTCATTTAAATCAAACTCTGAAACATGAGATATGGACATTTATAAAAACGAGACATATGGATATCTTACGATCTATGAAAGATTAAGACAAAAAATATACTTATGTGATAATTTTGTTCACAACCGATAACTGACTCAAATCCTCTGGCTTCTTTTCGAATTGATTTTTTTGGTATAATTTTATGGTAAGCCTTGTTTCACATTTATCCGTATATATAATTAATAGTTATATCCCAAAAATAAAAAAAATAGTGATAAAAATTATAAATTAATAAACAAAAATTGTTGTTTTAACATATTTACCTGTTAATAGATTTTTCATCGTTTTCATCTCCGAATCACAACTATCATCAGAAGACAATATAGATTCCATTGTAGTTTTAGTTCAATAACTTCAATTCTTCTCAATTAGATTTGAAATTTCCTTCTAATTCTACCTAACGAATTATTTATTTTGATAAAGGATATAACTTTTATTTTGTAAATAAAAAACGTCATTCGTTTCAATTACCTACGTTTGCCAGTATCAAAAAATAAAATATTCAAACGAGGTTAACATTTTTATGAAATTCAAGAGAAGAAAACAGAATATTAAATATGCGTTGTTGATAAATGGTATTTTAGAGTACCCGTAGGTTGTCTCGTTTGATATGAAATGTATGCTATGCCTATTCGTTCATCAACGTCGATCCTCATTTCAAGATACTATTCTATTGACCCGACTAGAGATTCCCTTTCATACAACAGTATACCGTATCATGGTGTTCAAGTATACCACATCATCAAATATACCAACAATTAACTTAGTAGGTATAGTAGTCTTAGTATCTTATGGCAACTTTACAGTTTTATGTTTTAGCTTGTTCAAAAGGGCAAGAACCCAGAGCTGTTGAAATAATAAAAAAAATATTTTTAGCTCGTTCTTATCTTACTCGCTCACTCACTCATCAGTCTCAGTTTCTCAGTTCTCTCAGTACGTATTTGTCAAGTGCATTGTATTTGTCTTATTAGTTTAATTTTCTTTATTCGCCTCCAATAATCAAAACTGTAACAACAAGTTGTTTAATGAAAAATCTTGATTTATAAGTTACAACTAAAATAATAGTATGCTAGTTATATACTAGGATATAAAGAACGGGGATATTATTAGTGGATGATTGTGAAATAATAATTTATTAGATCGTAATGGACACAAAATGGAAGAAGAATTAAGATGTTTTGTTTGTAAAGAATTCTATAAAGAACCAGTATTACTAACTTGTGGCCACGCGTTGTGCCGTGTTTGTGCTGTTGGCCTACAAAGTCATTTACCTGAAGCAGACAATGCTTCGGGTACTGCAACTGACTATCAGGAGGCAGATAAGGCATCTGTGTCGAGTGAAACCGATAGTGGTGTTGTTTGTGGTTCAAGACCTAATAGTTTTGCGGGAACGCCGGCTGCCGCAGTGTATTCATCGGCAGCATTCAGCCTCTCGTGTCCTCAATGTAATAAGCAAGTTTTTTTAGACGACAATGGAGCCGAAGGACTACCGCCTTTTCGAGTGATGCGTACGATTGTTGAGCGTTTTGGAGGTGTAGTAGGGGCGCCACCTGCAGAAGAAGCTTGTCAAATGTGCGAAGGTGAAAGACGAGCGGCTGTAGTTAGATGTGAACAATGTTCAGTGAGATATTGTGCCAGTTGTCGTGACGCCTGGCACCCTACTCGTGGTCCGCTAGCGCAACATGAATTGCGAGCCTTGGGGACTACTTGCTCAGACCATGGATCGCCACCAGTTCTGTATTGCAACACATGCTTAATGCCAATTTGCCAGCGATGCCTTGCTGAGCGACACTCCAGCCATGAAACTCAGCAGTTGTCTAGTGCAGCCAGAGCTCATAAGGTTTGTAACTAAACTTAACATAACATTTGTTACTAAACTTATGTAAGTGTCTTTGTTACCAATGATTAACAATTTTATAATTTACAGACTGAATTATCCCAATCACTGCAGCAGCTTTCTGAACAAGCAAAAGCCATGACTGAATATATTCAACTAGTCAAGGGATCAGGAGACAAAATTAATGTAAGTATCTAATTCATTAAATGTGGCACAAGGTTAAAAATTAACCATGACATCTCATTTTGAATAATTTTAATTGCAATATTAATAACTTCGTAAAAACGTTAAATATGTCTAGATTAAAAACTAAAATATACAAACCAAGTTTGTCATTTTATATAGGATAGAATCCTGAATTAATAAATTAAAAACTTGTTTCAATTTACCATTTACTTGATTAGTTGAAAAAATATTTCTTGCTACTATTGCAAATTAAAAAATATTTACATTTTGTGCCCTTATGCCTTTTACCAATTTTACAGGAATCATGTGAAGAATTAGAAAGACAAATTGACCAGGCTTGTGCAGAAGTAACACATGCAATAGACCGACGCCGAGATGAACTAGTCAGAGCCGCTCGGAATACCCGTTCACAGGCCATTGCAAATATGCGCTCACTCACATCTCATGCTGCTCAGAAGTTACGTGAAGCCACCGCTTTGCTGCATTTTTCTATAGAAGCTCTGAAGGAATCAGATCATGCTGCCTTTTTACAAGTATTTTATAAAGTTATTACAAGATAATTAGGTTTTACTTATTATTATATATTAGGTGTACTTATTTTATTCTTGTAATATTGAATAATTTATGTTACTCAAGTGAGTGGCAGTGTTACTAAGGGATCTCCTAGACAAGCTTATATTGACCAGATTAGTGACATGCTAAAAAAAGGCGACATAAGGAGTACTCATAACCGAGGATGTAGAAGAAGCGAGAAGGATGTGCCAGGATTGTGCCAAATGGAAATCTGTAATCTCTGCCTACACCTCCGGGTTACGGGCGTCAGAGCTTATTTATTTTTTCTATTTTATTTATTAAATCTTAGATATTATTTGAAATGGCACTTAGTTCATAAAAAAGATTTTTTTTTAAATATATGAACCACATAATATTATCAACAAAATTTTTTTAGCCATCAATAAGTGATCCTTAGATAAGGAGCATTCAATGGCAGTATAGATATATTCCTTAATCAAAACTTTAAAATAATTACTAAACATCCACCTTATAACTAGGGTGTGACAGATAAGACACAATAGAATAAAAAATAAAACAGATAAGAAACACAATAAATATTACTGTGATGCAATGGAAAAATTGGAATGAAATGGAATAAGCAGTTAATATGTTGACAAATGTTGGAGGACAGGATTTTTCCTTCCTTCAACTAACAATCTCTTGATCATAATCAATGTAAATCTTTGACATTATGTGATACTACACATGTGCAAATAGATGCAAAGTGGAGCAATTAGCTTCCCCTAATTAGTCAATCTCATTTGAGCTAAACCTACATAAAGAACCTTTAAAATAGTTACCACTGACAAAATAACCGATAATGTTCTTGCACTTAATATGGGACAGAAAGGGAGGTAGGTAAAGAAAAAGAATAGAAAAGAAGGAGAAGATAGTAGTCTTATTTACCTTATTCAATAGCTGAAATAATAAATATCTCTACATTGGTTTCTTATCCTTTGTGGAAGAATCTTAGCACTGGGCTATTCATTCTTCTGTTGATGGTACCATGTCATAATCGGATAGCAAAACTGGCAACTTGTGAGAAGCCTTAGGCTGTATGCACAATAAATTAAGATTCAAATGGCTTTGTTCATATACGAGGTATATCAACAACAATAATGTATAAACTATCTAACCATATGACTAAAAATCTGATGGTATGGTGATCGGGTAATTAAGTCATATAATTGCAAGACAAATCCCCCCATGTAACCTGTTAAACAAGGATTTAATGTGGTTAAAAGAGAATTTTGTATTCAGGTGGGGACTATTTTGTCGGCTCGCGCGCAGGAGACGGCCGCAGGTCTCTGCTCCACCCTGGACCCGCCGCCGTCGCCGCCCGCGCTGACTCTCGACATAGAGCCAGTCATACGCACAGTGAGGACTATGAATTTCGTCGAGTGCATACGTAAGAACAAGTCTTTATATCTTCCTAGCGATGTGCCTCGGCATCGCAAGAACAAATCATATACGAGACATTTATGT
This sequence comes from Papilio slateri, assembly GCA_018246275.1. Taxonomy (NCBI): domain Eukaryota; kingdom Metazoa; phylum Arthropoda; class Insecta; order Lepidoptera; family Papilionidae; genus Papilio; species Papilio slateri. The sequence goes on along the minus strand of DWTW01001014.1, from coordinate 4,661 downwards.
CATATTACCCCTATTTATTACGTCTTCTTCGACAATCATCGTCATATTTCAGCAAATTCAATTTCTTCATGAAAAGGGACAGACAGACAAGCGAAAAGACTTTGTATTATAATATAATATTTAGTAATGTTCAAATTTATAAATGCATTTTCGTTACACAGTTAACAACTGTTGACAGAGAACCATAAAAATAATATAATTTTAAATTATTTTACTATGATCATATTTATTAATCGGTTGACCATTAAACCCACCACCCGTCACATTCATGGCTATTGGCGCATGCTTATGGGCAACACGAAAATAACTTAAATTTATATGTACTTTTGACCACTTCACAACAATGTTTATACAACAGTTTCGGAATATAAAACAAAAAGGTTTTCAAAATCTTAAGTACAATAAAAACTCTTATTATTATTATTGTATAACAGAATACTTTCTATTAAAAAGTGCAATTCACAAGGCTATGCCTTAGTTTTTTTATTTTGACTTGTAAGTCATTTGATATAGTTCAACGGAGCATGTAATGGCCGCCAATGTAATCGATCGTAGGGGATATCCTGGTGTGTTTAAATTAAAGTGTGTTTATCATTACATTCTGAACACACAAAATATTAATCTAATCAATCATAGATCAACGTATATAGGCAACATCACAATTTCTGGGTTCGATTCCCAGATGAAGTAGAATATTCGACACACCGTTAAAGAGGGTTTTGCCTTCCGACAGAGACTTTTAAAGTTTGTAACTAAGCACTTATTTTGCATGTGAACAAGGGATTATTAAAGTCGGTCTAAATTTCTAATAGGTCATCCATGATTAATATAATTTTATTTTTTCATTTAAACCTAATAACAAGAAATGCTACAGTTTAACTTTTATTTAGTAATGATTAATCTGTTATGTACATTAAAGTGAACCATTAACACTACTAAAAGTGGAGCATTTATTATTGTTTTTATCTTCTTGATTAATATCGCACTCGAGGCTTTATCTTATGTATAAACATACCATGACAGTATGCATGATAGCATTCCATAGGAACTAACAATGACAACACTTCGCTTATTTAATTAAAAAGTTCTGCATATATATATATATATATATATATGTACCCTAAGAGACCTACGAGAATGATATTGTATGTTAATTTGTATAAAAGTGGATCAAGGAACTTGTTTGATGATAAGTTTTTCAATGTATTTAATGTTTCATAGAACTCAACTAACTAACAATTTAAGCTATCTACAACCACTTTTAGGTGACTAAATCGTGTTTTTTATTATTAAAATTGTTAACAAACATCAGAAACAAAATTTTCCATTTTATACATTCCTATCAAACTTAAGCGATTGCTAAAAAAATATTTTAAGGTGGTGAAAGCGAACATATGATGTTATGTTCAAACCATTAAATTTTCCAGTGAACCATACTTTATATGAGTGTGTTGTTTTGTCTTACTCTTACAATATTGTTTTATCTTTATGCAAACATAACGCAGCGTTGGAAAAGCAAATGAAGTCATCAGGTTAGTATTGTTTAAACCTATTGTTTTCGTGCAAATATAATTGAACTTTTGAATACAATAATCTATTGCGTAGCTGTAAAGAATATCAATGCGGAAAAGTTGCGGCGGGAAGTACATACCATTTTAAAATTGGTGGAGCACGTAGACTAGATTTGCGTTACCTTACTAAATAGTGAAATAACTATGTTAGTGAAATCATTCTGCGTTCTGTCCGACGTGTGAGACATCGGAAGTCATCCTCCATCTTTCCTCTTCTTTTCCTAATTTACCCCTATAAACAATAAACAGCTAGCGACTCATTTGCAACGGTGGTTGTTGCGGATATCCTATAGAAATGATATTTGTTTGGTAAGCTTAAGGGTTAAAAGAAAAATGATTAATCGTAACGCCCACGTCATTATTTACTTTACTCCTCTGGGTTGTCTGCCGTGAGGATTGTATATAATTGCATATATGGTTTTAAGTATATAAGCATGGTGGGTGTGCGTTGCAGCGCCAGGCGCGCCGGAGATGGCGGTAGAGGCGTGCGCGGCGCGCGGCTGCTCGTGCACGCTGGCGTGGCGCGCGCCCGCCGCGCCCGCTGCCGTGCGCGGCTACGTGCTCGAGCTCGACGACGGACTCGGCGGACCGTTTCGTGTCAGTACCACCAATATTGCATTTATAATAATTTACATTTTCAACGATTGTCGGTAGAAAATTGTTCTTCGTCATTAGCTTTTGTAGTGTAGTTGTTGTAGTAGTTGTAGTTGTAACTGCTGAACCGCTGCCGAACAATATAGATGTAACAATTAAACATATTGATATTGCAGGAGGTGTACTGCGGGCGCGAGACGGTGTGCACGGTGGACGGGCTGCACTACGCCTCGCTGTACAGCGCGCGCGTCAAGGCCTTCAACGGCGCCGGCGAGGGGTCCTACAGCGAGGTCATCGGACTGCAGACATCGCCGGGTATCACAATATTATTTTATCAACCACTAGCGACCAGCCCCGGCTTCGCACGAGTAGCAGTGCATGTTACCGTCAGATTAAAACTGACTGCAAATTGTAAACTGAATGAATTATTTACAATTTGACGTGTCATTCAATTCAATTCGAGGCAAATCGTGATCGGCATATTATGAACTAATACTTTACTTGCGTTATTACAGTTTAAGTTAGATTAGACGGTAATTATTGCTTGCTGTATTGTATAGGTTGCTATATATGTTGAACATGATATTTATATATAAAAATAATTTCTTAAAAAGAGAAAAATAAATTTATTGCGTTAGATATGACAAATGTATGATAAGATAGATGTATGTGTATGTACAAGGTGATCGGAAATTACGTGTAACGTATGTATAAATATTGAACGTGTGTTGACAGTGGCGTGGTTCGCGTGGGACTTGCGGTGTGCGGGCGCGGAGGACGCGCTGTTCCTGAGCGCGGACGGGCTGAGCGCGCGTGCGGCCGGCTGGCAGCCGCGCGTCGTGCTTGCCGATCAGCCGCTGGCGCGCGGCGTGCACTACTGGCGGCTGCGGCTCGACGCGCACGACGGCGACGCGGACCCCGCGTTCGGCATCGCGCGTGCCGACGTCGCCAAGGATAAAATGCTTGGTCAGTTAACACTACACTTTACTAACACTTTTTTATAGACAAGCAGGTGTTATACACCTTTGAAAGTAACTATCGCTACCCATAGACATCGGCAACAACCATGTGAGTTGCAGAAATTTTGCCAGCGTATTGATGGATAGAAAGGATCCTCTCCTTGAAGGGATGGGATATGGGAGGAGATTGGTTCCACTTCGAGTGTCAAAGTCAAATATACTGTTTTAGTCGTCCACTCCTGGACGTCGGCATCCCCCATGAATCGTTACAAAGTTTAACATAGTTTTGGTGCACAGGTAGCGACGCGCTGGGTTGGGCGATGTACATCGACAGCTCGCGGTCGTGGTTCGTGCACGGCGGCGCGCACGGCGGCCGCGCGGAGGGCGGCGTCACCCGCGGTAGCACCATCGGCGTGCTGCTCGATCTCGCGCGCGGCACGCTGCGCTTCGCAGTCGACGACCGCCCGCAGGTAACACCACCACCAACATACAAACACACATAGCACCGTCGGCGTGGTGATCTATCTAATTGTATGTATTGTTGCAGGGTGATATTGCGTTCACGGGTCTGCGCGGCGCGTTCTACCCGGCGGTGTCGCTGAACCGCGGCGTGGCCGTCACGCTCGAGCCCGGCCTGCAGCCGCCGCCGGAGCTCCTCATGGAAACCCTCGCCATAGACTAACTAGCATCGACCTTGTGGTATATAAGATACAAACTTACCCTGTGATCTCCTTTTTGTCCGCGTAAATCCATCCTTCTAAAAAAAAAGTCCGAATCGGGCTACGACTACATAAGAATTGGATTATGTCTAACTTGCAGCGACAGGAACGCTCTCATTTGCTTGCACGGCCTATGTCGGCTGTCCGGGCTATAATCCTCGACGATCTCCCTATACCGACCCGTGAATTATGTTTGTTATTTATTTCAAAAACAGAAATTTTACAATTAAATTTGAGGAACTGTTAACATATATTATAACGAAGATATATTATGTGACACACGTAGCATATACAAAGGACATTTGACCGACCATAGAGTTATCAAACGGCCATGACAATGGACTTGGCAATTCCCACCGTGATAACGTTACTATTTATCTTCTCAAACTAAAGACAATTAAACTGTGATACTGAATCAGTTTTCAATAATTTCGTAATAATTTTAAATTTATCAACCAAAAAAAAAACGCATAAATATGGTCACTCACCCTGGCTTATTTACATTAATATGTTTGTATTGACATTGGTAATAATCAAAATTATTTGTTTTTTTTTTAATTTCATAGGGGAATCTATGAAATTTTAAAAAAAAATCTTTAACAAGTGTATTTATGTACTTTATCAAGGCTTTTTCGCTACCACCAACTGAGCAAACTCTCCAAAGGGCAAATATTTTTCCCGCAAATTATTTTTTTATTGAAAAAGGTGGCAAACGAGCTATTACTTTACCCGGTACTAAGTGTAACAAGTTAATGGTTGCAGTTGTGTTGCGTACCTTTAATGAACAGAGGAGGGGACCGACTGGGGAACCTTTAATA
>DWTW01001013.1:0-13829 GCA_018246275.1 Papilio slateri | reverse complement strand
CATTATAGACCTTAGAAAAGATCATAATGAATTTCATCCTGGTCACATATATTTATAAATCAATTTTATATTGACTTCGACGCTATTTTTCTATATGGGAAAAAGCAGACGGTTACAATCTCAATATAAAATTGGAATTATTTTTAAATTCTGAATTTCCCGATCAAGAATGAGACTAAGTTATGAAAAAGATATTGTAATCAAGTTCATCGGACATCTACAATGTAGTGAAAATTACTGACATTAAAAATGCCTTTGCATAGAGAGAAAAGTTAAACAGAATGGACTTTTCTGAAGAGAATACCGGATGTTTCTTTTTATTACGCATCATATTATTAGTGCAGTCTATTATGCTAAGTATGCTTTGACGTGCCCAGGCATGTTAGTTCTATTACTTTCGTGGATTCCTACGAACATTTTAAAGGTTCGGTCTGTCGCTTTTCATGGTTGTTCGAATTACAAGTAATAATAAATTTAAAAATACCATTATACCCGACTGAATACCCTTGACATAATTTGTAAGCTATGTATGACTTTATATATTGCATCTCTAATTATGTACATAATCAGAAATGAGAAACCCTCTTAACATAAATCCCTGGCAACGGCTAATTCAAAGAAAGATTACCAATTAAAAATGTACGCTACAATTCACAGGAGTTTCGTAACGACCGCTCTTCGCAGAAAATCCTGCTAATAAAATATGGAAAAAAACAAACGAATACTTTACAAGGTTCACTATAGGCATTCATTATTAACTAAACTCCAGCACACAATGTTAATATGGCTTTAATCTAATGTGCTATCTAATCCATTACAAGGCTCAGTTCGAAGCAGTTACGAAAGTTGTAACTAGTTCGACATAAGACTCGGTCAGAGCAAACCGAAAATAAACCTATTTCTGCTCTTTAACTTTGCCTAATAAATGACTACACTCAAGTCCATAAATTAGACGAAGATCCCGGATTGACATCATTATGTTTTGGTAGTAGGTGCCAAAGGAAGTTTTTCATAGGCTCTACCAAGAGCTTCACGTGGCTGGAAACATTAAGCTGAACAGACTCAGATGGACTGGCTACGTGCAGAAGATGGGTGAAATCATGGTGCCGAAGTCTCTTATTGTGAACAATTCCGAGGGTCGTCGAGGTCGAGGAAGACCAAAGCTTCGTTGGTTGAGTCGAGACGTCAAGAAAGTTGGGATAGTGAATTGGAGGACCGTGGCCACGCATAGATTGATGTGGAAGAAATTTCTTGACCAATCCAATGCGGCACAAAGGGCTGTAGAGCTAGAAGAAGGTGCTAAGTGAATAAGCGGCCTGCCTCATGTTAATTAACCACTGCTACCGATCAAAATCCGGGGCGGTTGGTTACGCTGACTCTACCACTGATTATACACACTTTATGAATTATACTGTATAACAACCTTACTATCAAGAATCATTTAATTTCATCTGACTCCAATAGAAGCCATTTAAAAAGATACAAGACACAAAAGATGTTTAAGATATAGTAAAATAGATACGTCTAACTTATGATTATTTTAATCAATTCTTCACGGTGTGAGACTAAGAACATATTTATCTTGAACACTTTGAAATATTTTGTGAATTAATGAAACTTCTTTTTATTATTCAACGCCACCTAAGTAACTACCACGCATAGGTTATCGATATCAAACTGAACGTGACTTATTGCATTGTTGAAGGATTCATCACTCGTGCAAATAGAGTCGGTATTATAATGTTTATTTTATTACCTTTAGAAAGTATTTTAATGTTATTCCTCATGCCATCAAATGTATGAACAAAGTCATAATTGCTACGGAGTCAGATGCCGAATTTATGTCCTTAAAGAAGATAATACGCTCTTATTTTAACATACTTTTAATAGTTTTGTGTGTATCTGTGTGTATCTGTCTGTCCATCTATATATCTGTCTATCTATCTATCCATCTATATATCTGTCTATATAAGTATTCATCTATCTATCTTTCGATCCATTTATCTATCTTTCCGTCAATATATCTATCTATTTATCTATTCATCTATACATCTATATACTCATTTATCATTCATTCTTCTTTATCTACCTACGTAACGGAATCTTATCTGAATATATCTATGTTAAATTCACTAACTTATAGATAGTTTCGCATCGTATCGATGACCGATAACAGTATATTTCTTATAACTTTGTCTCAGTACAGACCAGAATCGTCAAGATAAAAAATAATTGCTAAAATTTATAAAAGTAACGATAGCTTTGTGCGATTATTTTTAGCTTTTAATCAATACAGCTGTAATTTCACCATGTAGGTAGGTATCAATGGTTCTATTCAAATGAAGTCTAGACGCTTTTATAATGTGATAACCTTTTAAAAATCAATAAATATTGTTTCTACACGATGGGCTTTCAACGGTAAATCTACATTTGCGTGCCCGATGCAGATAGCACTGGTGTTTTATTGCTGCACAGCTTATTTATTATATGAAGTAAAACAACAAAGTATGAAAATCGCTTTATGGAGCAATGAGGATTGAATTTTTTATCGGATATTTACATATTTTAGTATGGTTGCAAACGTTTTATGGTTACACATTGTAAGTATATACATTAAAAATCTAAAAAGTTATGTGGTCAGTTTACAATTAGGGGTTTTAGGTTTGCCTCGAAAAGGACAGTGCATTCTGAATGACACTTTAGTGAATTTTTTGAACAAAAAAATTATGTACCTGGGTGATTTAAAATTAACTCTCAGCTGTTACAAAAAAAAAATATTTTGTATTATATAATAATAATGCATGGCATAATGCTGCTATTACGTATTCAGTGCTAGACGCGCATACTAAGGTTTTTACTTAACCGAACAAAACATTTACTTTGTTAATTCAGCATAATGCCTTATCAATCTAAAGATATGAATTTTGTAGGATTCTAAAGCAAAGTTTATTTACATAAATAGAACATTAATCACTGGCGTGACATTTCATTCAATTAATTACATAGACAAAGGTAGTGAATGAAAGGCATTTGTTAATTACATCAAGGTGTCAAGAACTTATGTCAAAGTTCGAGCTAATAGTTTCCATTGCAACTTTGATATTAGTAAGTCAACCAGCAAAATGAACATTAGAACACCACAAACTAGAACTTTAACCTGAAAAAACCACCAATACTTATGATATTAGCGAAGTGGTTTTTTTTCAGGTAAAAATTCTCGAATAGAATCGTCATCGATTCTTTTTCACGTACTAACACGTACATTTAGTAAGAGCTTAAGAGTTTTGTTTTAGTTTGTTGAAAGTGTACTACGTCGTTTTTTTTTAAATAACTATAGTTTCAAAAGACTAAAAACACGCAACGATCTAGTTAAGTATACTAAAGTTTTTCATTTATTAAGTAGATGGTGTTATTTACAATCAAATTATTTTTTATATCGCCATAATACTGGCTTCGATCCCTCATAAGTTTGCAAATTTACAAATCAATTGGACATGTTGAAGTTGGTTAAAATTGCGTGGAGAGATTCCTGTACATTTATAAATAGACAGATATGCAAAGATACTAGTAAAACTAATATATTACAAGCGTTTTAAAAAGGAAATTTAACCAATTTTGGAAATATTTTAATAGCACTATTTTTAATAATAAAGTTATCTAATGGAGGTTTCGATTCTACGACCGCAGATATAATTCTCAGTAAACATTCCAAACAAACTTAGATTTTCAAAACCAAAACTAAAATCGGGTTCGATAAATTCTTGCTTAAATACAGTCATCTTTTTGCAATCTTGTTAGTGTCTTTGCTGGAGTTTGAATTTTCAACAGCCAAATCCAATCGATCCAATGGTGTTCAGGTTAATAAGAGATCTCGGCCAAACAACCCCTTAAACTGGCAGAATAAGGAGCAAACATGCTGATTCAGATTTGGCGCGAAAAGTAATATAACTCTACACGCCTTTACAATGCTGGTATACTTTCGCATGCTTCTATAAAAGAGGTTTTATTACATATCGAATGTTTGGTACACAAGATCACTTCATCTCATAGCTTAGCAACAAGTCATATGTCATTTGTTATTTGTAAATTGTAAGGTTATCAAAATTCATGCGAGCTTACAAAAGTATTATATATATTAAAATACTCCAAGTACCAATCGCCTAGTATCGTAGAGTCTTTATTAATTTAATGTACTTTTATGTGGTTTTATTGGACGAAGAATCTAATGAATAGATCTAACCACTGATTGAGAACCAATGGAACGTATTTTAACACTTAAACGATTCTCATTTCAAACTGCTCATTCTTTTGTGCCTAAGAAAGTACTTGTATTGGAAACACCGCTTTTCTCAAAAATGGAAATAAACTCAATGAATACCGATTGAGCGATACTAAGATATAATTAAAAGAAAAATATCATTTTCTATGTATAAATTGGTTAAAAAGTCTGAACATTTTTATTGTTAAAGATGTTGTTACCTCAACATTAACCAGTGAAGAGTAGAGTTTTTCAATCTTTGGCGTTAAATCTGCGATCACGAGGAGTGTGCCCAAATAGTAATCGCCATCCTCACTTCATCTTCTACCCTACTCTACTATTCCTTGTCTTCTACTGATACCTACGAAAAGGCTTAAGACAGGTCGATCACGGCGACTTTTGGCAGCGATGCATGCACACACTCGTTACGCGAGCGTGCGGGTGCCTCACATTTGTTGCGGTTCAGCATCACAACTGTATCGATGCATTGTTACTTCGCTTGGATGACATCGGGGAGCAGATAGCGGGGAACACCGCAGTACTCAACTGTAGCATTGACTTAAATCGCGTCTGTCATCGCTACAACGTCACAGTCGTTAACCGCCCTTATCTGTAGTTCTTGCGATTGTTGTAAATATTGAAGGGTATCGGCAGTCACTTAACATCATGTCGCAAGACATCACAGATGGAGACTGTATGAACCTAGATATAATCATGCCTAGTTAAAGCGTACTTACTAACTCCTCTGTCGCAGAAACCGAAAGTGAGTCTTATCCCCCGACACAAGAAAGTGCCACCAACACCGCCTGTAAAAAGTTACCATAGTATTTTTTTAAATGCACAACTAAATTATATTAAGGACTAAATAAACTCGTTAAACCAACAAATGAACGGAATTTGTTATCTGTACCAATCTTGATTAGAATAAGAGCCTTGACATCTTAGCAATTATTTGGCAGAGCTACCTAGCATTGTTGTGGGTATATATAGCCTGAAGCTAGAAAATACAAGTTAAAATTTTCCAACAGTAGCAGCCATCCGCCGTATACTTTATGAGTCATAAATTCCACCTAACGAAATGATGGCGTAAAAGTTAAAATGAAATGTTGTTAAAAATTTTATTTTATGTTTTTTTTTGTTTGTTCCCCTTTACTACTAAAGCTAAAAACATTTGTGATTTTTAAAAACACACACACAAAAAGCTTTATGCTGTTGGGGATTGAACCCCGGACCCGCAATTTCACAGGTAGGTACTTAAATCGCTAGGTTACGGAAAAATTATTACCCAATTTTGAATTACCGTCGAAACAATTAAAATTTCTTTAAAATAAAATTTACTTAACTTTATAAAGTACAGCATATATAAAACAAATCACTTCTCTTCAGAAAGTGCTTCTGAATGCCGGGACCTGTAGATAACTCCCAACCGATTCATAATACTACTACAGCACGAAAAATTGTTTTGTATATTGAGCACAAATATAAACACACCCTCCGCTTTTTAAGTAATAGTATGTATATATCACCGCATACTCCTGCGGGAAGCCAGCACATAGCTGTGCAAGGACCAGTTCAGCATTGCAACACTTAGTAATATTAAGAATTAAATATCTAATCTTTGGAAAACCACTTTACATTTCACAAAAGAATACAAGCGCATTCGCAGGCTATATTTCAAGTCACAGACTTCCAAACTAGAGAGAGGACGCGAGTGTTGATTCCTGGTTGGTTCTAGTGCTACGCTGCTTCTTGGATCACGGCACCGATTTTTTTCTTAACAGTAATTAGGCACTACTGATATTTTTGTATCTTTTTTGTGTGATTTTTTTTCGACTTGAAATTTTCTTTATATATGCAGTGTGCGTTGAACAGATTCAATGGATTATTATTATAGTGGCTCTGTCTAAAGGCTATACACCAAAAGAATAAAATTATGTGAAATATTCGATCGGGTCAGTCAGTAAATATTTAAAACACTGCATAAAATTAAAGTGAGTCAAGGTTACAAACAGTTTCTTTATTATAGATAAACTACTAGGCTATTAGCGTAATCACCGGATCAGCAGATTGCTGTCTAAGAGCTGCTCTTGACTCGCAAAATGTTTCTGTATTATAAAAATTCATAAAAATTGAAGCCCGCATGTGACGAAATATAACATATATTTCCAATACAGCGTCATATAATCGTAATATATCTAAAGATATATTTATATCACTGTATTTCAAATATGCAGTAGCTACCCCGTCCGTATTCCGCATAATATAGACCAGAATGAATATTTCATTGAATTGGTTGTTAAGGTACTTGAACTCAAATGTTTAAGGGCCCCCTGCTTGTAAATCGGATGGCTGACGGGCTTAGAAAGTTCTAGGACGCCGGCCACGTATGGGATGACGCAGCGTATGTAAACCTTCCACAGAATGGACAGACAACGTGGTCCAGATTGTAGAATTCCAATGGATTTCTGAGATATCGATGTTTCATGGCACAGTAACCCAACTCTTAACTATTAGTATGGGCAGGTGCCGTACCACAACTTTGTATCCCATAATCGAACTTGACCCCAAAAATTCACTGATATGTATTATATATATAAATAAAAATCGTTGATAAAATGTGCGAAGTAGAACAAAACTCAGTTCGAAAGTAATGTAAATTTATTTATAAATGTTTTCCACTAAACGTTCAAATCGTGGTAGTATTTTAAGAAACGCTAACAATATCAGTACAAGTTATACGAACAAGCCAAAAATATTTAATAAAATATTCGTATGGTTTTCGTACTTTACAAAGAATCTGAAACTCAATTACAGTTTTTTTTCTCCTTTGTGTCTTAATTCTTTCAAAGTTCGTCAATAAAAGTTACAAAAAACAAACAAAAAGTTTAAAAGGCATTCGCCCTAATTTATTCTTTGGGCATTTATTTGCTGACAATATTTTTTAAACAAATTACTTTTATGCCCAAAAGGTTTTTGGTCTCCTTAAGTTATGATTTTCACATTTCGTCTAACTTTCTGGCAACCTAATCTCATTCCCATCCTGTTCTCTCTTTTTTCATTTTCTTACCCCCTTCTTTGTTCTAAATATAGTATGGCAATCCATCTGCAATTCTTCTGCGTCTTTTTTATATCGTAAGGCAAACGAGTAGCGGGTCGCCTAGTGATCACTGACGCCAATAAACATCCGCAACACTTATTTGTTTATGTATATGTTATTTTCTTAAACTAATGTATCTTCAAGCTATGAACTAAAAGAGTAAAAAACATAAAAATATAAACGTAATAAGAGAAAACAGAATACTTGACAGTAAGATACAGTAAAAATGTAAATCAAAACATAGAAAAGTAACATTCTGATTGGCGTTTTGTTTAAGATAGGGGACGTGAAATATATCTGACAAACATAATATATTCATGTATGCGGATGTAGATAAGTCGGGGCAAGGGTGTGAAATTTATAATCTTTGCCTAGCCGACGAGACGCACGAGCTGTTCTATCTATTTTATGTTGATGAAAGTTTAGTTATTTCAAAATGGTGCAATTTATAATCATATACACTATTTTGTTAACTAACGCTATAACTATATAACTATTTTGCTAACTAGCAAAAGCATTGTGTTGCAACACAATGCTTTTGCATAATATTTACTATAAAGATGCACCGATAGATGGCGCTGTTGCATCGCCTCATTTTCTAAATCAAGACGTTGAGAACGTGACAAAAATTTCGCTACATGTCTTAGCTATGATTTACCCAAACCGTTAAGCTTAAATAACAACCTCATTAGGTTAGATCTTTTGTAAAAAAGTTACCACCAGTTAATGCTGTCCTCCGGCAATACTCTTGCCTGTAACTCTAAAGCTACATACCGATGGCTACGCGCATCAAGTGCTACGCGTAGCGGCTATCCGTTTAAGTGCTACGCGGAAGCTGCTATTCACTTAGAGCTACGCATAAACCGCTACGTGCTAGCAGCTACGAACGGTCGATTGTCTAATCATTGATAGACATATTTTTAGCGGTTCACTCGATATGAAGTTAACGCTACCCATAGGTATCGTTGTCTACCTTTTAATGGATAAAGAAGGGAATAAACAGAAAAAAATAATATAACTTTTAATATTCATTCCCATCATTTATATAGCCTACCCTAGGCAGAGAGTACGGATTTCCATTTAACTGGGTCTCTTTTCTTTCTTCAAATGTATTTAACTCAATTGGGGTGGACAGATGTAAAAGTCTTATTTTACTACTGTTCCTTTCCATTCGTTTCTCATAAGGAAATGGGAGAAGGATTTGACGCGAAAGGGGATAAATAGGAAAAGGAAATGTTTGCTTAGCACTTCATTTATCCATTAGCACGTTGACTGCGAAACCAGTTCTGAACACCTTGTATACGTCTAAGCTTACAGTGCGGCTAAGAAAATTATAGACTTAACTTTAACTTGTGCCGCCACAATGGAAGTTTTATTACTAGGTGTAGGCCTTGTACCGAAGGAATGGAAAGTATTGAAAAGTTACTGTCGCAGCAAACGTGTTAAAGATAGACGACGCATCTGCAACTCATTTGCTTGTTGAAGATGCCTATGAATATCGGTCACTTGATATTGGATGAACCATTTGCTCGTTTGTCACCTTCTTCTATAAAAAATGTCGTCTTCTGCTACTCTCCGAGCGAGATTTTTAATCTAACATGTACTGAGCCTTTCGTATAAAATACATTGGGAGATAGTGAGACCTAAAGACAAACAGTTGAAAAACGACATAAAAGTTTTACCAAGGATAGGAATCAAATACGATACTACTCTAACTTCTTGGCCACAAGGGCGTCATAAATAAGGGGTAAATATAATTGTTACTTTCTATATTTGTTGTTAGAATACATATAGCAACAAGAACAATAACAAAGCAAATAATTCAAAGGCGGTTAGCATAAGACAAAGCTTAAGTTTAACCAAACAATTTAACTACAATAAATTGCCAGCAGTCTAACATGTTGTTAGGCGAGTAATAAATCTATGTAGTGGTTTCTTAACTTTAGATTAAATTGTTTATATGGACGCTATACTTTTGCTCCGAGAATAGCTTATATGATATTAGTACGTTCTGTGAGCTAAATTCACCAATCATTATCAACATCGGACTTAATTTTTATTTTATTATTGAACAGGACCTTGTCTGATACCTCATCATTATTAGATATTTAGAAACATTAATTGCCACAAAAAATCACGAACTTATAAATAATTGCACTAAACAAAAACAACAATGAAAATGTGGCAAAAGGTAGGTAGCACTGGTTTTTGGTTTTCCGCTGGTCCCTTTTCACTCATACCAAAGTAATAAATTCTAATTACACGCTCTTTGCAATGTATAACAATGTAAAAGCATGCGTATGAAGTTTAAAAACAATTTTATAACTTAGTAAACTAAGTTACTAAACTTTTAAAATTATGTGATATATAAGTAATAATAATAATAATGTTACTGCTCGAGTTTAACCACTTCCAATCGTCTCCGGTCGTAGGTCCATCTTGAGTTGACATATCGCTTCTTTGTGTACAACCATATTTTCACTAGTGCAAGGATTCCTTTACAATGGGTAATATGCAACTCAAATTCAAGGCAAAATACATACAGATATTGTACTGCCCAAGTACAAGACAAATGGATTATAGCCCTTCCAGAATCATTTCGTAAGGTGCGGTGTAAGGGAGGATACTAAAGTCAAAAAATAAGAGAACGGCACTGTCATAGCTGACTTATAGTTATTGTCGAAATAAATACATAATGAGAAAATCTAAGATTCGTAAACGTGTTGTACATGTTGCTGTATAAATCTGAGAACGTAGATAGTTCACGAGAAATGTAACAAGCGGCACTAAAGACGTCAACCGTAAATCGCAGTAGGCACGTTTGTTGGAGCGATTTAAGTTAATGCCGTGTCTAGCAACCATGTCCCCTTTTTTCAGATACATTCCGACCAGGGTCATTTCATTAAAGTAATAAATAAATCATTTGTAATATATAATAATGGTTTCATTATAAGATTTGTTGGGAAAGTTTTGATACTCTCAGTAGTATCAGAACTTACCTATTTTAGTCATTCTATCTCCATTAAAAAGCTAAAATAAGCTATACGCATTTTTTTTTTCATTTTGTGTTCTATATTAAACTTCATACGTTGGTACGAATAGCTAGATAAAAAAATTCTTCTACTTCACGAAGTGGATGTTTCTTTTGATCATCTTTTTTCATAAAAATTCTCTCACCATCAATAATTTCTTACAGTGGTTTAATAATTCAGGTTCGTTTAATAAAGAAAAATAGCAAATTTTCACACGAAATAATGTAATGAATTGCCTGGTTAAAACGCATAGTTAATTGCCGACGTGACAATTTATTCCAAATAATAATTTTGTCACGATCATTTAAATAAAAGTGTAAATAAATGTTTAATTTTTGTATTGTTAAAATTATTGTTTTCAACTTGATCGCGAACTTGCTCAAAAAAGAGTTTTTTTTTAATTAAAATCAATGGCATTGTTTGAGAATTTAAATGAATCAGTAACAAACTGCGAAGAAACTGAATTCATACTTACCTCTACATAGATTACATGAGAAATGCAAATGAGATTAGGATTGAAGTCAACCACAAGGTTGCCACAAGTTACGTTGTACGGTTTGGCATGGCTGGACCTTTAGCCACAGATCAGCAAAAAAATATCGGCATTGTTTTTATAAATACAACCTTTACAATAATGGTTGTCGCTGTGGAATTTCAAAACTTTCAGATATTTTTTGTCTACAAGCGCATTATGCCTGTTTTCTGTCAAAAAGTCAAAACGTCCAATATTAAAAATGATACCTGGACTCAACGCAGTCAGTTCGTAGTAATTACCCAGCTTTCCTGTCTCGCACAACTGCCCTATGAATATATAGCTCCAGCTGTATTGCCAAACAAGAATGACTATGGGTCCTTCAATAAACGAGCGTACTCCTTCCTTAGAGGCCGGCAACGTACCTTCAGCTCTTAATTTTAACATTAGGTTAATCACTGTTTGCTTTAAAAAGTGAAAAAGTTGATTAAGTTTTTCAGGTATTTACGTAATTTAATTACCATTTCCATAGCTGTTTAATAAAGTATGATAAAAACACTTTTTCTAACGCTGTCTACGCCAAAAGAGCAGAGCAATGTAAAAGTAAGCAATGTTAAATTACGACTTAGTAAATAAAATTTAATCATTATAATACGATGTCCTTGAAATTATTACGATAAGCACAACTTTGTGTGTTTTCATTACGGCCAAGATGAAATGATAACTCGGCTCCATTTAGAGTGAAATTATAATTAGGGTTATATTTAATGGACCCCAAAATTTTAAGGTCACATAAAATTATTTCCATAATACTTTTGTTTGTGATAAACATATATTATTAAACATTTGCTTTCATATTAAGGAATCACTATTTTATTTATTCTTCTTTTTTTTGTTTTCTTAGTTTTATGTGACCGGGCTTTTATCCTGTGTCAAACACTAAAATAGCGGAGGTCTTTTGTACAATATATTACTGTATAAAATATAACATAAACCATCGAAATAATTATACAAGTCGTCCTACGGCGATGCCACATCCAGCTGAAGTAAGTTAAATATTGTAGATAGGAAATTTTACCGACTTTATTTTAATATTACTACTACCTACTATTGAACCGTCTTCAAAGATTGTTAAGCAATCACTTGTTTAGAAGGAACACGGGGCCCGCGAAATGTGAAAATAACAAATATATGTATTTTACAAATCAGTCGAAAGGAAATAACATTACATGTAACCTATTCCATCGATAAGAGTGTAAAAATATCGATTCTCCAGTCAGGGATGGTTTTTTTTTAAATCTACGGAAACAATATTGTTTTTTTTTGTTATAAAAAAAATTCTATGTCCTTTACTGAGTAATTTACGCGTGAAAGCGTAACAAACAAACAAACGAAGTCACCGTCGCATTTATAATATTGTAATATTAGTTAAGACAATTTCAATCATTAATGGTATTATCATGTAAATTTAATTGAAACACGTTCTATGTGACCAACCCTAGTAGCGTATGTCGAGGGGATTACTAAGACACCACGATGTTGCATTACAACATAGAAGACGTTGTAAGTAATGTTTCTGATATCTTTGCTTCTGAAATGTATTTCTAAATAAAAACAATTTCAGGTGTGTGGGCGCAAGGCGCTCGAACGTTAAATTCGTGACAACGAATCCTAAAACCCTACTCCCTCTTTCTCTCATGCCGCGCTCTCGCTCTCACTCATTCAGACACGCAGCACATAGATCGTGAATGATCGGTTACACTCGGCTCAAGCGCAGCGGGACCCGACCGTAACTCTACATTTTTAGTGAATGCCACCCACTATCATCAATTTATAAGACTTTGTCACGTCAAAAAATTAGTTATTTTACAGTATCGATAGACTTGCAAGATGTATATTAGGCGTCATCCTACAATACTGGTACGAGTTATGTAAGTATGTATTTGTGCAATGTACTGTATTAGATTACTTTTAAATTATACAATCGATTATAAAACTGTAAAGTTATCTCATTGCCTGACCATTAATCTGTCGCTGCTGGAGCAAGTAGGTAGTATTTTAAGTCCGGATCAATCGGTTCCACAGAATCGATGTCAATAAATTTCGCGAAACTCCCATAAGTATTCTCGTTTTGGTTGTTGGTAAATAGAGTTACGTAGGTTGATTATTTGCAATTGCTTCTTTTTTAAATAAATATGTAGTGTAAGGATTTTTCAGGTAATTGTAGGAAGGAAGATAAAAGGAAAAAATGAAGAAAGGTAGCTCAAAAATACATTTTTGATATATTTAAAAAATGCTGATTTTTATAATATGTTTAATTGAGTTCAGAAAACTGAAAACGATATATTACTACAAATTAAAGCTAAAATGTTTCCTAAACCTAAGCATTCTTATGATATACTAAGTTAGGTAGACTAATAATTATAACTTTATAAATACATAATAACTACATGAAGTTTGGTGTTAACTAGTGAAAAACAAAGGTTATATTAAGGTAATTTTATGACGTACTATATATTAATATAATATATTTTTTCCCAAAATACAATCAGTATTGCGTGAAAGAGTAAAATTATATATAATTATCAGTATTATTTCTTAAGGTTGGTGTTTGTCTTCGTTTGTTAGGGGTCCGATTCTGCTTACTTTTACCAATAGATTGTTATTTCGTTGATTCCTTCGATCCAAATCATCTTCATTTTCTATTATTAATTATTTCATTATCATCAGCCAAAGGACGTAGGCCTTAGCGAAGGCTCGCCACCCAAATCTTACAAGCTTAATTAGAAATAAGCTTGTAAAAATCAAACACTATGATTTGAAATGTTATTCGAGATCAAATTTGTAGATAAACAAAATATTACTGTAGCACATAATGAATAACAAAATGTTGACTAACGCTGATTTTCAACTTTGGCATTACTTTGACTAGAAATTCAGGTTTCTAGAGTATTTATAAAAAAAAAACTC
>DWTW01001012.1:0-13830 GCA_018246275.1 Papilio slateri | reverse complement strand
GGCTTTCAGTCCGCCACACTAGAGCGAGTGATTCTTACAGAAATGCATTCTCGGTCACGTAACAGTGGCCTCAGTCGGCTCACGTCTTAGGTTTAACTTGTTCTCGCTACAATAAGTGCTACACTAAATGAGATGTTTCGCCTTTAGCTTAGCGTTACTTTTAAATATAAAAATATTTTTTTTTTACTTTTTAATTATTTTTATTTTTATTACAACGACATAAAATCCATTTTTTTTTAAATATTGATAGATTGTTCATAATTTACTAATATGTATTACTTTTAACCATTCCAACTACACTAACTAAAGCTTGTGCTAGGACATGGTTCACGACAATAGCCGAATGGCGGATTCGAACCTACGATCATGTTGTGCATGTTTCGCGGTGCATACCCTTAAGAATTAGCCTATTGGCGCTCCAAAATGTTCGTGATATTATTTAAATTATTTTTTTATACGATCGATACGATTTAATTGTATTCTGTTACGAGTTTGCGTAACCTAAACTTGAACAGTAAAACGTACGACACTTTATTCATCAATAAAAAAAAATAAAGGCTTTAACATTTATCACTAATAGTTTTAAAGTTATCTATAACGTCCTTGAGACTAGCAAAGTCCTTGATAGAAACATTATTCAAAGTGCTACCGGGCCCGTAAGGACGGTTGACGTTTCGCTTATTACTCACTGTCGAAGTGACGTGGGCTAATCAGGACCTACATTAGATACGGTATAAATATTTACAGTGATTTATTCTCTCTGTTGTTGAATTAATCTATACAAATATAAAACTGTAACTGTGACATGTTCTATTTATTTTATACAAAAACAAAAAAAAACAACTACATATGCTTTCTATCTAAGTTACTAGCAGATACCCATATGTTATGTGATCACCGTTACCCATCATTCTCTAAACCTCCATCCTGGGAGATCCATATTCACTTCGTAACTAACTTCCATAACTTGGTGAATGGAGTTTATTACTTAGCTAATCCCCACTGTTTCACCCGCCGTATCGTTTAATTTCAACGAAATCAAATAATAATTTTACCTGCTTGTAAAGAATTAGAGTAATTCGTAATAAACAACATTTTCACGTTGCGATGCACATCTGCGCGTCGCGGTTGTGACGAAAATTAACTTTAAAAGTTAACTTGTTTAATTGTTTAAAGCGAATTGTAAATACGCTCTTGTCTTGAAGGGCCCTAAGTCCTGCAACCTGACCTTATTCTATCATCCAGAGGGTACAGTGCTGGATTAAGGCATTGTAACATATTTAATATTAAGACATCGACTAACTTTCTACTCAAAGTCGGGTTTACCGAAATATCTTCGGATTATCCTGAACCGCGTCGGTTAAGGATTAATACACGTCCACGCTGACGTCTCTTGTAATTTATGTAAAATAAAATTTTCCGCGCAAACAGGCATTATGAGAAAACTTATTAAAATCCGAACGAGCGCTGTCTTTTTAAATTAACCACGTTTAGGCTGCGCCTGACGTCTCCGCCAATGTTTTACTTCTTTTTTTGTCTTACAATATTAATCTTAAACGTATAAACTCCGTTGTTCGTTTCATTACCTTTATAAAATACAGACCCGAATCATTATTTTTTTAAAAACTTCATCTATGCGTGAAACCACAACACTGCAATGCTTGTACTAGCAGATTTCAAAACCTTAAAAAAAAATAATTTTATTAATTGCTTTACTTGAGGTCGTTACTTCAAAGATATAACAGCAGTTTAGAGCTTGCCACTAGTTAAAGTTTTTTTTTGCACCTGCAAATCGACAGTCAAAACTGCTAAGTAAGACTGTACATGAGAATTGAATCAACAACTACACCACGAACTTCTGAAGCCCGATTTTGATATTTATCTTTCTCGCAGCTATTTAACATTATATTATTCCCTGTACGATACCCACGCGGGATGAGGTCGTCTCGTAAGAGAATTCATCTTCCGCATTGCATATTTACGCGAGGTGAAATTCACCGTAAAATCCAGTGGGTTTTACAAGCGTCAAGCGCTGACGAGAGATTATTTGCAAATATTTATGAATGAAGAATAATGTTTCGTATTTAATTCATCCGCTTAAACCTTACACGAAATTATGTCAATTTTTACACAAAGCCAGTTGTGAGACTTTGTGACATGTACTATATTCGAGGACGTTGCCTTGCATAAGCATTGGCTTGCTTGCTATTAGCGGGTACAGCTAACTCTTTCTAAGCAATTCAAAAATCAGCGCCATCTACCGGGTCCAATATTCTAAAACTTTAATGTAAACCATCCCGAAACTCACTCAAGCATTCACAAAAGAAGTCATCAAAATCGGTCCAGCCGTTTCGGAGTTAACTCATATGTCACACACGCACAGAAGAAATATAATGCATATATACATATAATTGTCATGGTATCTTATTATGTATTTTTATATTCTATCACATGAAGATATTTTTTTATACATAAAGCCGGCTTTCAGGCCCGTCCCGAGTTGTTGTAGGAATCGAAAAAATGAAAATGTATTCATATACCTACTTCAACTCAAAGTTAAATCACAAATTATACATTAACATCATATAAAAGTAGAATTCTTAATATTCAAGCTATTTCATGGGTGAGCATTGCTACAAAAATAATATGAGGTTTCTATGAAAGAGTTGGAGATTTCTACCTACTCAGATTGGGGTCGAAGAATCGACAGCTTTAGCAATACATATTATGAACAAAGTCAAAATAAAACAAAGTTCCCTCGCCGCGTCTGTCTGACAACTACCAAAAAGTACTAAACGGATTTATATAGGATTTAACGAAATGAACCATGAGGAATATAATTCAAGTAGATTTTGTGAGCATCAGCTGAAATATGAAGATAAAGCTCTCGAATCCGGGGCTGGTTGCTAGTATTTTTACAATGAATAAACTAGCGCTTGACCACAATTACACCTGATGTCAAGTGATGCTGTGGTCGAAAGTTGGTACGCACTTCGCCTTTAATTCGATGAACTATCCGAAGTTAAATAGTTTTACCGAAATTACCAGAGCCTCTCGCTCATTGAACATGATCTCGACTGGTCCGAACATATGAAGGTAAATCAAGAAATTAATGTATTTTTGTATTTACACATAGATTTAATCCAACAATGATAACTTTGCTGGGTCCGATCCATGAATTATTAATAGTACGTGTGCATTATGCTCTCCTTCTGTGAAAGTGTCATCCGAATAGAGATTTATTTGGATGAGAAGCCGTAAGTCCTGTCGGGGTGTTTCTTCAGCAAGCGTCACGCAATACATAAATGATGAAGATTAAATTTAGTGTTCTTGCTTCAATACTATACGATATTGGAAAGAAAAAACAAATCAGTGCTACGACCCAAAAATCAAGTTACATTTAAAAACAAAATTTACATTCTAAAGGTTTTACAAAATGCTAAATTAAAAAAAAAACCATTGATATGTTAATTGTTTTATTTCATCTTCATATTACAAACGTTGGGAAATTTTGTAAAAATAGCACATTTTTTTAACTGTAAACTGAGGGATGGAATTTTAATCGGCTTTTCAAAAGATATTTACGTTAAAATATCGTTTTACATTAACACTGGGGTAGGACTTACCATCAACAACACCAAAGCTATCCCAAGACATAAAACTATTACAGGACAACCAAAAGTTTTTATTCTATATACCAATAACAGAATGTTCCACCTATACGTCAAAATTGTTAATAAAACTTTTTAAATAATTCTAAACTTAAACTTGGGAAACTCATAGACTGGACTACCCAGGTAGCTTATAGAACACTAGACTAGTAACTGATAAGACGCTACCGTTGTTCAGTATGAACCATTAAAAACTCAACACACACTCCGCACTACTGTTTGTTAACTTTGCGGAACGGTACAAATCTCTGCCATTCTTATCTTTCCAGCTTAATTTTAAGAACTTAGGCGATACATTAAATGAAAGTGACATTACAATAGTAAAAGATACGAGAAAAATAATAGCATTCATGCCCACAAGGATAGGTAGAGGTAACAAATTTATATTTTTACTTGGTGCTAGCACACCTCTTTCTTCTTGTATTTTTTTCACGTCTGCACATCTACACTTTCTGATTTCTAGTAGGTAACCGGTACTTTTAATTTTGGTCCTATTTAGTATATTTTTGATATATAGCGTCCTCTACCATCGCTTCCACTGATTTTTGTTGCATCTTAAATTTTAACATAACGCAAGCCTTGAAGTATACTTTTTCATTTGGCACCACACACGCTTGCAACACAGAACCCTTGCTACCTTGTTATTATTAACGATACAAGCTTGATAGTATAAATATGGAAACATTAGACAGTCTGAAAAAAAAACAAAGGTATTTGATAGAATCAATATATGTCCCAATCGCTGGACTAATATCGTTATTGCTATGAAGCTTAATTATAACTTACAATATTCATTAAGAGAGAGTACAAGTGTGGAATAGAAATTACTTTACCTACTCACGTAGACTCGTGCTAACGATTGCAATTTAAAGTCACCCCACGGATTTTCTTTAACTGACTTTTCTTAGCATTTATAGTTTTAAATTAACAGTAACTTAACGGTTTTTACTGTTCTGTTCTGTTCATAATGCCACGTGGTATGTAAAGTAAGAGAAAACGGGTTAGATGCGTACGCGCCCCTAGTTCAATCTTCATTCAAGGTTTTTAGTTATAGCCCTGCTTCTGGTGGATTACGCTCGCCACATAAGTAGTAGGTAACTAGGCCATCAACTTACTTCTATTCTGATATCATCAAATATAGATTTAAATTTGGAGCCAGTGACATAGGCTTAGGGACTACGAAAAATTGGAACGTAAGTTGGAAACATAAGCGTTTTTGAAGAAAAAGAAAAAAGCGAATTATTTATTTTGATTACATTTATTATAAAAAAGCGTTAATCAACTTCTGAAAATTAATGCAAACACCAAGAATCCAATCCAATTCGTTGGCGTGTTTTAATATGGTACGCTATCACAGCTGCGCAGGCAAGTTACCTCGAAATAATTTAACGGTTCATAAACAACAAATAAAGTACATTTTGTTGTTTGTTTCTTCAACAATAAATACCTTCGCTACCTTGTGTTGGTAACAAAAGTAAAACAAGGTAATTATAACAAATTCCTGTTGTTGTTTTGTTTACTGATAATAATTTTAGAATATTAACCTCATTTACGCAGCTGATATTGTAAATGATAAAGAAAAGTATTCAGCTTTTATAGCTTAGAGGGTAGACAGTGATTTTCAATTTACATTTTTCACTTTACTGGTGATGGTGACCTACAGCGTATGGATGTAGTGAGCTACATCCATACGCTGACAAGCTCGTTGGTTAAGTTTTTTTTTTATGGATGAAGGTGGCAAACGAACAAGCAGTTCACTTTGAGTGACCGATGCCCATAGGCATCTGAAACAGCCTTATGAGTTGCAAATACGTTGCCTACCTTTAATGGATAGAGGAGAGTATAAATAGAAAAAAGGATTTTACCTATCCATCCCCTCCTCCGTGAAATCAATGTTCTACCCCCCTCGCATCCTTATTAGAAAAGGAAAAATTATTAAGAAAGGGTATGAAGAATTAGGCCTCGGGCACCTCACTCATCAGACAAAACGCAGAATACTTCTACTTCACACCTGTATTCTGTGAAGTCATGGTATTTCCCCGATCCATTTTCCATCAAGTATAGTTTTAATTTTTTTTTCACTTTTTGTATATACACGTAATACTATAACACAAATACAACTGTTCAAAGTTCGATACCTCTATATAATATTAAAAGCTGAGAAATGTAGCAACTACATTGAAGTGAAGAAGTGTTATTTACCATCAGCTTAGTAAGTCTAAAATGTGTCAGACAGAGTTATCGTTTTACATAAGGTTTTTAATATATTGTATCTAGAATATGTTTGTACGTCTGAATACGATGAAAAATATTTGCTATGTCCGCGTGAACCATGGCGTGAACTAAGTGCATCGAACTAAACCCCTGGTTTGATTGATAGAAACATGACAAACAGAAGTATATTTTCATGCTGGCATTAATTCATTTCTATATCTCGATTATATACATACATACTTTATATTTAAAATTCTTTCGTTCATTCATCATAAGTAAAAAGACGTCCCATGCTTCACTCATGCGGTGCTCAGAGCATACTCCTGTAGCCTTGACCACATCGATGGTCCACTTTGTAGGGTTACTAACGCTGCACAGGACGTGGCCGACATCCCAGAACCTTTTGTATCCTTCGGCCATTCGTTTTACCGCCAATGTGTCCTGCCTGTCACCACTTTAATTTGGCAATTCTTCGAGCAATGTCGGTCTCCTTAGTTCTTGGCGATTACAACATTTCTGATACGATCTCTTAAAGAACCGATCATCTCCCTCTCTGTTGCTTTTTGAGTTGAATAAGCTCTAGACTAGGAGTTGCCATTAAATTAAGTGGAAACTAGAACTGGGAACTTATAATTATTAATAAAATAAGTCTGTCGCTTAACTACTACACCTCAACCACTTTTGAAATAGAAGCTTTTTAGATCTAGAGAATTCCAGATTTAGATCTAGAGAAAAGAAAAGTATTCATGTAAGGTACCTCGGGGATGAGTACTAAGAATTTAGCGTTTAGGTTTGTAAATATAGAAGATATTATGCATGCTCAGACGAGCCGAAAAAAATACTAAAACACATGCATACTCCCGCGAGGCTCGAACAAAGATATCACTTACGTTTAGTCTTCAAGATATATGCATTAAGTGATAAATAGCAGCCTTATATTTATCTCGCCGAGTCTCAGGTTTGAACGTAATAAATAAATAAAGAACTTCTTCAATTTTACTCCAACTAATCTTAAGCTTGTACTAAGATACTGTTCACAACAGTCGAATGGCGGATTCAAACCCACGGCTACGAGCTCAAGGTTATTTACTATAAGTTTTAGTTCAAAACTAAACAATGTATTGTCTAAATCAAAAACTCGATTCTTGATTTACACAGTATATTATTATCATTATATTAATTTACAGTGTCCCATACTGCATAAGAATGCGATAAACGCAAATTCATTGATACAATATATCTAAGATTCGAAGATACAACCGTTTATAAGTTAGGTGTTTATCCAGTAAGCTATCAGTGGTTGTTAACACAGAATAAATATATATAAATGTGAATATTTTGTTTGAAACCCATTTCGTGAGCCGCGCGCCCAGGTGCTAAAACAAATACCTCTAATAAGGGTATCCCTTAAGGTAAACTGTTACGATCGTCTGCCATTTATTTATTCCTAGATTTTATGGCACAGTTTAATTTTTTGTATTTTTTTGTCCTTTTAGTCTTTGACAAATTGTGTGTTGCCAGTGATGACTAACTTGCATTGCATAATATGAAAATACCATGCCGTGATATTTTAATTAATCGAATTACTAAATATGGTGTAATTTTGTCAGCTTAGGAACTAATCTGGATAAAAACATCCCATTGATTCGTTCAAACTTATTTTTTTTTAAATTTATGTTTAAAAAGTAATAATTCTCAGAGCATATGTTACATTTTCAATCTTATAACATAGACAGTTATGATATCCAGACAGCCAAACATATACAATAATAAAAAGTAACCTGGAAGCGTTAACAGTGAAGGGATAAAGATTATTTGGAAAACACACGCAAATGAAGAATAATGTGTCGACTTAAACTTTTCCGTTTGCCGACTCAAAACATGTGTTCAGATTTATTATACAGCAACGGCTAAAAGCTGCTTTATTACGCATATGCATCGTTAAAATATATATATACATATATATGTTCATTTATAGCCAACGGCATCGTAACCGAGTTGTTAGTGTGACTATCTGGCTGTTACTTTGCGTGTCGCGGCTCCGATTTTTGAGAATTTTCGAAGCAATTATGTTTTTTTTTTCTAGACAGTACTGGAAGCTACAAATATTTTATAAGAATGTCATATTTATATAAGCGCCAATAGCCTAATAGAATAGGGTATAATTTGCTAAGCATGAGGTCGTAGGTTCGAATCTGTCATTTCACCGATTGGTACCGAAATTATGTATGTGAATTATATAAATTGATTTAATGTTTACCATCAGATCATAAAAATTGCTTATCGTGGTCAACCTTTCTTGCGTTCTAACAAAGCATTATTGCTTTCATTGTTTTTTTGTTTCTCTGTTTCCTTTCATTGTCTCTCTTTCTCCTTGTCAATGTTTTGTCTGATAACATTGCGGGCGTTTCAAGAAAATTCAGATAACATGACAATTTTTCCAATTTTATTGATTTAATAGGTTAACAAACTGGAGATACATAGAACTATACAGAACAAGGAACTTAATCTTTCAACAACAACAACAGTACATCCTTAAAAAGTGAACAGCATGCGATTAACAGAATAAAAGAACAAAGAAGGAACAGTAAGAACCAGTAAGAACCAATAAGAATACGATACGATATTCAATGGAAAAAAGTAAATAAAACTTATTTATTATAAAAATCAAATTAAATCTATAATTATAATTGTAACGGAGGCCGCTTTAATGCCAATATAAAAGAAAAGTGGAAAGAAGGAATATTTTAAATATTCCATTTGAAATATCAAACCTCAAATAGACGCCTAAATATTTTTTAGGTCTCTCTTATTTAATTTTGAGCTACGTTTGCACACCACAGCGATAAATTTCTCAGTGTAGTCAGAACAAATAGATCTGTTTGCACACTGTCAGCCACCTTTTGCAATTAAGCGGACTCATTGCCTCCTTTCTTGTGAGCTATTGGTTTTTCCGTTTAATCTTTAAAAAAAATTACTATTCAGGAAATGTATTTTTATGTTCTTAGACTTGTTATTCAAGAATTAAATACTGTAAAATGGTAGTAAATCATTTAGTCATTGATCAATAGTATATCTCGTCTACATAAGTATATTATGACGTGAAGCGAAAACTTTAGGAGCATTTTTAAGAATATTGCGAGCATGGAGGTGTGTGATATTTGGTAAAAGTTTCAATGAAGAAAAAGCATAGAAAGCTAATATATAAAATTTGTCATAGTCTCATGTTATTAAATAAAATAAAGTATTCATTAATTTATTTTTCTAAAAAAGATCTTAACGTATTGTGGTCGAATTTCGACATCATCGTTATTGGTACGTTCGTTTACAGCTGATTCGATTGTACGACCAGCTAACCAAGGAAGACACAGTATTGGTCAGCCAGTTATTGTAAATAAAGTAAGATATCTTTGTACAAAATATTCTCGTCACTAGTGCAGCGTTGCAAGAAGGATTTATTAAAACACGATGACAAAAGACATTCGACTAAATCCCATCGCGTGGATAATATTTATAATGGTGTCACAAAGCACCAGTTACTTTGAAAGGAGATTTTCATGATTTAAACTTGTATCTTGCTTCCTAATAGGTTCTGATTTCGAGCAAGACTTAATTCTTTTGTAAAAAAAAAAGCTTTTATAATCCAATTTTTTATTAACTATAATATTGACCACGAGTCTGTCAAGATTATTATGTAAGATTGAAATCTATCAAGGTTATGAATAGTCATAATCTGAACAGATTCAAATTTTACATATCGTTCTTGATCCTTAGATACAATACCCGGCCATAAATACATTCTCCTAGCACCATAAAAGCGATTTACAGGCAACGTTCAAAAATTCATTGTGGGACCTGTACTGGGTCAATAGAAACAAACGGCGAAGAGGCAGAAGTTAATTTAATTAGCAATTTTCCGCTTGGCCTTACCTCAGCGGGTTTTCCGCAGATTAGACGGTGTACTGAGGAAATTTCGATGTAACACGGCCTTTGATTTTAAATCTCAGATCTCTGGTTTGTCGACATATTATTTTTAAGTCTTACTTAATGTTAGTCTACGTATTTGTGTAACATTATAGGTACTTAGATAACTTACATTAAAATGTGGAAACATCAGATTGAATTCCAGATATCCATGTATATTTATTGTCATTTTTTTAAAATAAAATATCATTGTCGAGACTAAGTAAGCAATTATTTTCCGCAAACCAAATTAACCTTAAAGTATCATCTTTTACTGACTGACACAGCTTTTCCTTCGAATGCAAGAACGGATCAGACAGAATGGATTATACATTATTGAGAATCGAGAAATTATAGTAATAGTACGTCTAACAGTTTAAAAACAGTAAATAACGAGTTGCAATGTGACCAAAAAAATTGTGTTTGGTTTTTCAAATATGTTTGGCCTCCGAAGTGAAGCAATAAGGTCACTTTTTGTTACCTTTGGAACTTAATAAACCAAGTTAAAAAATGTGCTTACTGTCTTTGTCTATCCGGTCAAATTTAGAAAACATGGCAGCTTATTTGTTATCTTAAGTTTGATTGTTGAAATAATATATAAATGATAATCAGCCCGCTCAAGAGCACTCGTTTACGTCGAAGTCACGCGTATCGCAAACTAATCTAATTAGAAAAGTCCGCGTCTGGATTTAAATTAGTTCCAGTGCAATATCTCGTCGCCGGGGCGAATTGTTTCAATAGATGTTCCGATGAGAAGCATTTGAGTCGCTTACAAATCATCATACTTATCATACACATTATAAGATACTTGAAGCTTTTGATTAAACTGCTAGCTACAAAAATAAAGTTGTCGACTAGTCCAACTAGACTAACACCAAACAAAATCGTACATCAATACAAAGAGATTTAGCTCTTCAATATTGTATTATACAAGATCCCTTAATTAATGTCAAGTACTGATGGTTTCTGGACTAGAAAGTGTTTTAAGATGTCAAGATAATGAAATAATACACGACAATTTCAACCTAACAGGCTAGTTAGAATTGAATTCCTCTTTGAGTCAATTTCAAAAGTGGTAAGCACCTTTGTCTTATCAATAAATCGATTGCAATCCTTAATTGATTTAAATTTTTAAAGTGTCCAAATTTTTGAACAAAAACAATTATGATATAATAGGTTGAGTTGCGCCAAAGTAAAGTGAGAAAAATCTAAAAGGCTTACAAAGCTGCATTAGATCTTTAAAAGCGTAGATAGCGAGCGAGTATCAAGAGAAAATAACATTTCGACTTAAGCCCTGCTTTTATCGCCTAGTTTAAGAATTGTAAGGGCTTAAGAATATTAACAATACACATTTATAACGTAACGTAAGAAGAGACAAAAGTTCCCACGCTCGTGAACCGAAGGAATAGATAGAGTTTAAGAAAGTACACAAAACTGTTGAACTACGACCACCTTTAAAATATTCTCACAGAAATATTAAAAGTATTCCCACACTGGGAGAAAGAACTAAGAATATGTTTATATTGAATGTTTTAAAACTTTTAATAAGGCTCCGGCTCCGGTTGCTGGCTGCTACGGGCGAATTCAAGCTACGTGATAATAGCTGATGCAATATGACGCTATAAATGTCCGTATAAACTTAATTAGAAATGTGAGAATTTACAGAGAACATGAACATCAATATTCTATGGTGAGCCAAATTCCAGCAGACGCCTTAACCTTATCGAATTGCTTAGCGAGAAAGTAAGTAAAAATCAAACAAGCCGCTCAGACATGTTAACTATACAAGAGGGGTTAAATCTATGCTCAATACATTAAGGAAGATAGCCAGAAGCAGCTACCTTGCCTGCGGCTATCTCACTCTATCGTCGACAAAACATGGTCACTTTCAATAACTTAGGAGAGGCAATATAATATAATTTATAAAATACGTAAAAGCAATGATACTACTATATTCATGAGGAGGTAGGTACGTTCTGCAAAAAGTAAATTTCTATGGACCGACAATTTTTTTTAAGATTTAGCATTCTTAAGCAATGTATTGGAACATACTCTACCAGGGAGGTAAGTTTAATGACATTATAGAATACCAGCGTGAAGTAGTCATGTTTATACTTCTGGCTTTCATTTGATGAGTGAGTTAATGCAGAACCCATTCCCTTTCCCTTCACCCCTTTGTACTATACTTTTCTTTATCAACTTCTTCATGTTTCTTACAAAAAAGCTGACAACGTATCTGTAAATCTTTTGCATGTAATGATGGGAAGCAGCGGTCAGGCGGTCCTTTGTCAGCTAATTCCTTTGCCGGCTTGCTCATTTGCTCGATTGCACTTTTTCCCGCCTGGTCCTTTGCTCGCTTGCTTTTTTGTTCGCTTGGTCCTTTGCCTGTTGTTCTTTTTTTAAAAGATCAACAACACAACTTAAATAAATTAAATTTAAATATATAAAAAAAAAGAAAATTAAAAATCTAGGTACCTAAAAACCGTCTACAACACAATCCGATAATAATTAAACAATGTCCACTTGAAAGCGAAATCCGTGACTTAGTGACTGACGACTTACGTAAAAAGTAAATTTTAACACGACACTTCAATCATCAAAATTGAAAAGAACAAAGGTAAATACTTCTAAAAGATTGTAGGAGAGGAAAAATTCAGACGAGTGGAGCGCTTTCCACTTATACATTAATGGCTTCCCTATCATGACTCTTTCAAACGAAAGGGCCAAGGCATTGGAAGACGTTCGTGACTTAATTAAAAAAGGGAACAGAAATAAGTTCACTTTCTGATTCGATTGGCTCAGTTATGTGTCCGAATGGAAATCGTTATTAGGTTTTTAATAAGATACGATAGAACACCTCACAGCGTAGTGGTTAGAAAAATTGTCTATTACGCCATTTACGAGACAAGTATTAAATAATTATTGTGTTGAGTTTTTCAAATATAATTGATGTTGGAAAGACCGTTGCAACACATGTCGCCTGATTTTCGGTACAAATACTCGAAAGTATAATGAATACCTTCTTTGTTTACCGAAGTTTAGTCTTGGGAAAAGAAGCAGGCGACTCACTTCTGATTTGAATTGACACTCAGAAGAGTTATGGATGCTTTTTTATATTATCACGTATGGATTGTGGACTTCGTCAGTTTATAATCTCACTAGGCATATTGTAAACTATTGCCAAGTTTGAACTGAACACATCATTTACAATTTACGACACATTTTGCGACAGTTTTAGTTTATAAATTATCGAAATCAAATTGTCAAATCGTGAACTGATATTTTGCTTGCGTTGTTACGTTAAAGTTTAATTTAGAATAGAAGATTATTATAGGTTAGGTACGTTAGGTTGGATATGACAGCATATAAAAATAATACCTTAAAAATATGTTTAAAAATGAAAAAGTAGGTTTGTTGCGTTTGACATAATACGGCAAATTGTTGGTGATGATTCATGATAAATGATAATGGTAATAAATGATTCAGTCAGTTCACAATTTGCTGTTATAATATACTTAGTGAGATTATAAACCGACGAAGTTCACAATCAATCGGTGACATATAGAAATGCGGAGGGGAATAGATAAGAAAAAGGAATATAGGAGGGGATAGGAATAGGATGGAGCCTGGGGCACTTATCAGATGGAACGGAGAAGTGTATTGTGAGGTCTTGGTTCTTCCCCGGTCGTCGACAACAACAGGCGCTGCCGCTGCCGGCATTACCTCTGTCAAAGCTTAAAAATATCATTTAATTTCTATTTTACTTATTTTACATATGTTCTGTTTTTGTTACTTTATTTGTTATTTTTATACAGAAATAAAAAAGATTACTAGTAATAAAATTAAATTCATTTAAACTTCGTTATTCATTCCTGTGTATTAAAAAATGCTCATGTGTTGAAACTGCTACATTTTAGCACGTTTTTTGTTTAAAATACTTGAACGTAAGCTGTTTGTACTTGAGCTGTACATTGAACTGTTA
>DWTW01001011.1:0-13831 GCA_018246275.1 Papilio slateri | reverse complement strand
GGGTAGGAGGGAAGTCGGCACGCGCGGGGACAGGCGGCACGCATGCGCCTGATAACAACTCTCATCGCGAAATATCCACATGTTGACAACTTATGAATTATAATTAGCAATGGCCTTATTGTTATAAATCACTATTCGCTATACAACTTTGAAAATAAACACAATATTTTAAGGTAGAGATAATGCATAATAGAAATCAAAGTTTATTTAAAGGCTGTGTTATATATTTTGCTATATCTTTTTAAAATTCAAAGAACTGGACGTTCAACTGATGGTAAGTACTTGCCCATAGTAATAATGTGATGCGAAGTTTCCTTTAAAATACTAGTGATGTGACAGTCATAGTCGAAATGAACCAGCTGGGACAGTCATAGTCGAAATGAACCAGCTGGGACAGTCATAGTCGAAATAAACCAGCTGGGACAGTCATAGTCGAAATGAACCAGCTGGGACAGTCATAGTCGAAATGAACCATACCCATCAGCATATTTAAGTATTTTTCTGTAGCTATATGGGGACGTTTTAATTGCAGTAAAATTATGCGACAATACACTAGTCAGAGAGCAAAAGCCAGAGGGAATATCGATCTTTTATTTTACACAGCTTCACTTCCTCTTAAGTATACAAATTATCGTCAATGTAATAATCTATTACCATAAAAAATAATAAACGCTTTGTTTTGTAAAGCCACTCACGGTAAAGAATATAATATAAGCCAAGCATTTATCATTACCAAAAAGCAACAACTAAAAGAGGACATATACCAATATGTAGTTGTTGCTTTTTTATTCGTTTATAGAAGACACAGCAAATAATCAAAACAAGAACAAGAAACATAATCAGACACAAATTAATTCACA
Source organism: Papilio slateri (assembly GCA_018246275.1). Taxonomy (NCBI): domain Eukaryota; kingdom Metazoa; phylum Arthropoda; class Insecta; order Lepidoptera; family Papilionidae; genus Papilio; species Papilio slateri. Next base: position 12,971 of record DWTW01001011.1, on the reverse strand, counting down.
CATCATGTACTCGTAAACAGTTCGGGCAGACAAGTCGGCGAATAAAAACTACAGTAACAAATGACACTAAGCGTGTCACATCACGACACCGCGCGGACAATTGTATGCAGAGACGTGTTATAATAAAGACTGATAAAGTATTGACTTTGAATTGACCTTTCGATTTTGCAGTTACAACAAATTTGTTAAAAATTTTGGTTATTTAACTCTATTGAAAAAACCGAGTACAATTCTTTGTAGATGAATGCGTTGCACAATTGCATACGTCAATTATATGTAAATCGTGAAATCCGAATTAAACTTTCAGTCAAGGCCGTTTTTATAAAAACAAAAGAAAAATAATACGGTCTTAAGAATGAAGTTAAGTAAAACAGCGTATTTGATGCAAATGCAAAAAAGAAGATTGAACATTTTACGTTGCACAAAAAGCTGATTATATTATATCAGTCTTAACTGCTTTGAAGAAAAGCGGAAACCAAACAAGCCTACCGAAATTCGAATCCCAAACGTAACATTTTATTCAGACGCTGAGCTATCGATGACCGTCTCTGCTCATTTGATATTTAACAAATGAGTTATTGCGCAGTAATTATGATAATTTACGGTAGACCACCCGGCGTGCGACGTCTCACTTAAATAATACGGCGCTAAATTTAAAGAAAGGTATAACAATACACATCTATACCTACATCATAAATCACTTCGGAATTATTGATGACGATATTATTGTAAATAAATTCAACTATATTTAAATGATTGCTAATGCAAACCATTAATTAATTGAGATGTAAATCATAGCGCCGGTTATTTATGGACGATAAAATATCTCAATTCAGTTATAACTAATAACAACTATTGCAATAATCAATGTTATGAAACAACACCACTAACTGTATTAATTAATTTTGTCATTTATGTCATATTAATTCTAAAATGAAAATGTTAAAATTTAATTAGAAAAAAAACTTTTATTGTTTAACATGACGATCTGTCTGAATTCCTCTAACAATCGCTTATGTTTTAAATTGAATATTTTTGTAATTGCAGATATTTTGGTAGTTTTAACATAGAGTAATCACAAAATATTTTATGAATTCAAGTTCGTTCTCTTGTATAAATAATCACACCCATTCATCACACACGCCATGGAAATTAATTGAAAACATAAACAATGAATTATAGAATAGCAAATTGAATAATAATGGCATATCAGCGATAGGCACAGGTTTACGACTGCGGAACTCACGGACTGTGAGACATAAAGTAGCCGGGGCAGCGGCTCTAAATATGTGCCTCTTGAAATACGAGATTTATTAAAACGAAGAAGTATGTGATAGCAAATATAAAACTTATTTTATTCCATGATGCCGTAGTGCACTAAAAATGTTTTTTTCCAAGACTTGGCTGCTTGAGTCACGGTGATAAACATAAACGCAGCCCTGCGTAATTTAAAGGCAAATGCAGAGCAAACGTTTAAGAACCGTAAAATGAAAGTACATACATATATCTCATCTAAATAAACAAAAAAGGCTCAAATCATATAGGCAGAAAATATTATTATTCAAATCCGAACATTACTATTAGGAATATTAAGCAATGCGAATTCTTGTAGAGTTAGCATTAAGGTAAGGCACTTTACTGATATTTCCTAAAGCTATAAACGATTTACTGATATAAATATTATTGTAATCCAAACTAATAAAGTTATATGAAACTATTATAAAATTCACTAGATAATTCAGATCAGTTTACAATTTTAGGTAAAAGTTTGAGAAACGCTAGACTAGCACACTATTGGGAAGAAAATATCCAATGTTCTGAATCTAGAATCTTCGCTGGCTGCAGAGTGCACGATAGGACAACGCTCGTAAACTCTCTGCAGAAACACAAACACAAATGACTGCTTAAAGCTAAGAAACTCACAGAAATGACTCACAAATTGCAAAAGAAATACCTGGTCTAATATTTTTAACATGAGGGGTGTACTAATAAAGATTAATTACTAATATTTTTGCCAATGAATAATTCACTTAATTAACTGAGTTTGGATAACAATCAGCTGTCTGTCGAAATAAAATTACATAAACGATTGTAAACGAATCTTGTAGCAGAAGTATTAAAGTATTGAGTTTATTTCTACACTGTGTTCTAAATGAATTAACAACCTTATACCTGCTTACATGATCCTAGTTGAAAAAGGAGATTGCTGCACACTTTAGTGGAGGTATGATTCCATTATTCGAAATCACTCACCTAAATCAATACATAAACTGATTTCTACTTTATTTAACAGAATTGTAATTATTTCATATCTCAGTACAAGATGCATTAAGGTATTCTTGTGCAAGGTGCGCAAAGTGTTTCACAATTCACATGACATAGTGAGAGGAGCATGATAAGTGCATGTGTTAATTGAGCTGCCAGAGTCCGGCCCGCAGTCGATCGATTGCTGTTTAGCGCACTAAAATATATCATTATTACAGGTACATAGTCTGACAGACTGTCTGTTTAATGTCCCATATGTCGTCGTTCGTTATGTATTCATTGAATTTTTCTACATCGATAAGACAATCGACCAGAGCGATTATTTGATGGTAAGTGTTTATATAATAGTCAAAATCGGAGTACAGTATTGTACCAATTTTGCTTTATCCAACGCAATACTCTTCACCAACTACTTGCGTTCAATCAAATCAATCAAGGCAGCATCGAAGGAGTATACGACCACCCTACCGTGGTGGATATGTCATTAACCGGTGACGTTATTTACCGACTACTAATTACTAGGTAAACTATAATATTGAGATTAGTCAGAGCACCTGATGACTTAGTCTACTTCACTGGCTTATAAAACAAATTAATGACTTATTTCTAGCCCTTGGCCCTTGGGTTGGTATTTTGGTGAAGTTAATACAAGTACTTGATTAATACGTGATAAAATTATATTAATAAATTAGAAAACTTTTAAAATCTAAGTGAAAGTCTTTGGTCAACTCAAGTTTGATTTAAAATAGCTTATGTAATTAACATTAAGGAGAAAGTTCAATACGTAATCAAATAAAAATTTGACATTGTTACATAAGTATTATATTTAATAGAATTACACGTAATTTGTATTCGTAGATCTGTGGGGCGTCCTTTGCTTTGGTCACTAGTGGTACTCGTATGCTCTGTCCGGTTCTCACACGACATGCGAGCCTAAACTCTATGCACCATCGTGTGCAGGTTTAGATCTTTTTTTTCAATCTACAAAAACGTTTTGATGTAATGAATCGATTACAAGCAAATAAAATATATTTTCAACATTAGTTGAAATGTATTCTCGTATATGATTATTATTTACAGAAATAATGCAATTAAAAGCGTTAGATAATCAGAACCAAAACACATGTTTCATTTTCTTAATCGTTGAGCAGCTTTGAATTTGAAGAGCGTTTAAAATCTCTCAAGGAGCTCCCAACTTGGTTTCGATCATTTGAAAAGTTGTACTGGGCGCTAATACGAATATTATATATTCTGCACATGTACCTTGTAAAAGCAATCTTGAAATAGATGTCAAATAACTTTTTTTATTTTATTACATACACTTACTATAATTTAATTTTACATTACTGTTTTATTTTACTTAAAATATTACTTGGTTTAGCTGTTTTAAGATATTCAGATTTAAAAAATCCGAAAACTATTTCAATATAGTGCACCACAGGTATTTTAAATCTCGATTGTTTATTAATTTATATTGGTGACCTTCTACAATGGGGTAGATAAGCAGTATGATTCACGGTAAAGTTAAGCTTCATACGTAATAAACTCCAATAGAGCAAGTCCTTCGATACAGTTACGATACTGGGTCTATGAGCACACTTAACGTTATTAACCTATTATGGATATTGATTCTCTCGGCAGTAACAACGCACTAACTTGATTAATCTAAAAAACTGTTATTACTGTATTCATGGACGTTAACATACTATACTATTCTGGCAGCTAAGTAATTATTCTCTATTGCTATTATTAGCAACTTATACTAAAAACTTTAAAATTAAGGTAATTTAACAATATTTTAATGTAAAATTATACTATTGATTGGTTATGTTTAGAAGTGGATTGACTCTCCATGCTCAAATACTACAATAGTACACTTGGATGTCTCTTAAAAAATGATGGACTACCTGCCATGAATAAGACTTACAAACAAACTATCCTAGATCCTTTAATGTATTTGTCTAAATCGAGTGTTTTTATCTAGAGTCTATATGAATGAGAGTCTTAAGAGAGAAACTATTTTTAGCCTATCCTAGATGTCGATTTGAAAAGTAATTGTAGTCTTGAATACACATACAATCGATGAATTATTAAGATGAGACAAATGATTTCCCGTGGAGCGGATAGCGGTAATAAGCTCTCCGCGGCTAACGCTTAGCGCTCGCACGCCCACGCCTCCAGATAAATTTCCTCCTTGTTTCTACATCTCGCTTCAACATCGAAACACTTACACAGTAGGCTCTCGCCGGCTAACGGACGCTGGTTGAAGCCTTGATCAAAAAGCGAATCATAACTATTTAATAAATTATTGTAGAAGAAGAGATAATTTTGAAATGTATTATGACTAGAATAGATTTTCATAAAACTTGACTATTTAAGCCTTAGAATTGATATTACTAAAGAATTTGACCCTGGTAATCACATTCTGGTGTAGAGTATAAAGAAGAAAAAAAACCCGTTTTATTTATCGCGATGTAAGATATATTAGTATTTTTAATTTGTTGCAATATCAAATCTCTTTCAGTCTCTAGTAGGAAGAAATCTAGATGTAGATAACAATAAGTAACAAAATGAAACGTTGGTCTGTACCCTGCTGTTAGATGAAACTAAACTAGTAAATGGTACAGTTACGTGTGGCTCATTTGGAAAGCCCATGCTAAAGTTGAAGTTAATGATTAAGATAAAACTAAACAGATTTGTTTGCATAACAGAAGCGAATCTGCATTAAAACAAAGAAATTATCAAAACTCATTGTGACTTTACGTTATTCATTTTTTGTTCGCTTACTTCATTGCTATCCTATTCTTTATATATTTAAGAAGTTATACATATTTTTGTGATATCGTTACTGTGTTAAGTTTATAACTTGCACCGCCTAATAAGTTAGACATGAGTATACCACTATGCAGCAGTCAATGAACTAGCAAAGGTCAGGTGAAATTATCTCGGACGGACCGCCTTATGGGACATCAGTTATAATCTCCGGTACATTTTTGCCTCATACATTGTTATTTCATAGTTTTTGAAAACGTCCTACTTTATTATAGCCTATTTAACAATTAGTTACGATATAAATATTACAATAAATGCAATAAATGCATATTTGTTACTGTGCCTGTAATTTTATATACATTACAGGGTTCTTTGTCTCGTGTTGCGTTTTGCATTCTTTATTAAAGTCGCTATGAGCCAGTCCTCAAGACGTTCAATGACACTCGAGGGGAGAGCGGGGTTAGAAAGGCTGCGACAGTGCAGTCGACATCTCGCCCGCTATCGGACCGAGATCTGTCCACACGTAGACTTATACATCGTTGAGGCTACAGCTATGCCAGCGTACATTTTAGTGTGATTATAAATTTACTTATATATATACCCTATGAAATTTATTCTACACAAATCTCCATTAATTTTAAATAAGAGTTCCTGCAAGGTAATCTCGTATAATAAAATAAATTACTTGTTCTCACTTTATTTTCGTAAAACTGTCATGGGTCGCAACTGTCCTATCTATAGAATGTCTTAATGCAATTGGAAATTCTTTTTTACATTTTTTTTTCGACTGACAACTAAGTTAAATGGTTCCTACTACTTGATTTGGATACTTGCAATTAAAATAATAAAATTTAGAAGTAAGTATATATATATACATATATACAAACCTGAGTGTAAACTATATTATATTTATAGTTCTGTTCGTGTATAAATAAATGATGACTATGTATTTTGTGTCTTTCTCCCTAAGTTAATTTTTGTACAATCGTTAACGAGCCATTAAATAAAATATAATCAAGACTTATACTCAAAATAAGCAATTATACTCAACCATTATATCAGTTTACATTGGCTCTTAATAAATATTTTATTTTACCAGAAATATGAATAAGAATAGCTGCCTGTTTTAACATAATGTTGGTAAATAAGAAAAATGTGCATTAAAAAATTGATAAAGACATTGTTTTAGAAGGATAAAGACATTGTTAGAGAAAATGAGAGATTTACCAATTAGCACTCATATTATAAAAACTTGTTGTGTTTAACTATCGGACTGCCGAGCGAAGAAGTCACTCCTTACTTTATCAGATATTAAAGGCGCCTGGCATACTAGATAATCACTGCAAATTTGCCTGAAATGAAAAATGTGTGAAATCATAATTACACGGCTAGGAATCCAATGTGGAGAAGATTGGAGTTGGAATTTGTACAAGTTTTATTAAACAGTCTTATTGTATATGCCCTTTAGAGTAGATTTTCATTCGTAGCAACCTTTTGCTTCCATAGCTACCCTTATGGCTAAAGTCAGGAGGAATCGGAGTATTCTTGGGAGGTTTTGTATTAAGTTGCACTAAGAGTTTCCTGTACATCAATAAGCTGTAGTTGTTAAGGCCATTTTCCCAACATTCGTGTATGTTAAAGAAGTAAATAATAAAAACAATCTTTGGATTAATAATGAACGAAACGAGCAAGTGGTAACAACTCTATAAAGATATCCCTTAATCGGCATACAGAGGTCGGCCGCGGCTGCGTCGATAAACGCCGCACTGGCCGCGCCTGCGACCGCCCGCCCTCCCGCGCCAATATGCGTTCACCCTTACACTCGCACGCCCACTGTATTAGCGAGCTCGACTCACACTTACACACATGTCTAGATTTAATAATAATAAAAGCACATCTCATTTAAGATTTGCCAATAAATATAGCGCTTTCGTTAAGCATTTTAATACAAACGTAATTGCGTTATTACTTAAAATATACACATAATTATACTTTAATTCATCATAACTTAGGATAAAGTTACTCTAGTAATAGTAGAAGTGAGACTTCTTCAAAAATAAAGAATAAGAATGAATTAATGGAAGAGATACAGAGAGAAGGCATCTCAAAATAAATGCAGCATTAAAAATTCTAAAAATATATTTTTATACCATATTTAATATGTATGAAGTCTCATTCTCTAATTCCCTTAAGACATTATATCTTTCTTTACTTTCATGTAACGAATTGCGTCTAACCATTATGTGACCTTGAAATTCATTCTAGATCTCTACCCATTATCCATCCGCCAGTTAAGTTTAATTAAAAAAATCACATTCGTGCTCGAAATTCATTAGATTTGTTTCAGGTACGTGTCTTATAAAAGACCCTGGATAAGCCTTGAGAACCCCTAATTAACTACCGAGGGGTTTTTCAATCTTTATCATTATACATCCTATCATCATCTCAAATGTGGACAACATTCGACAGAGCATGATTTTAGAATTTCGATCACAATCTTAATTTTAACTTAACTAGAAAATAGAAGCTTAACAAGGATAATATGGTTAAAATGTTATTGAGTCTAAAAACCCTAAAGTTACTGTGGAGTACCCTAAAGATTGTGTGAGTAATGATTTCAATACTGAGAGCGAAATCTCCTATCGGGGAGGCTTTTTTTACCCTTGGACTTTTTAGGATAGAGCGAAGGCGAAGGCCAGAAATAAGGTAACTATTGTAGCTAAATTCTTATTAGTAGCATACTTAATTTTTTTTTACTGCCACTGGGGACTGTTAGACACGTAACTAGTGTAGGAGTAGAAGTGGTGGTAGCGTTTTTGTGGCAATAAATTATCAAATAAATAAAATATCAATTTACTATAAAGACTCCCTAAGTATGTTTATAATATTGTAGGCTATAGCATATCGGATATATAATTAATATTCACGACTTTGTTACGTTTACGTAACCAGTCCTAATTAGGTGCAGTTTATGATTTCTTATTAAACCTGCAAAGTACAGAGGTCAACACATGCCAACAACAATGTGTTAGTTTACATGAACAATAATAAGAGAACTGGTAGCAGCTTGTTAGAAAACCAATTAGAGAATACGTTCTTAACATTACTAATAAGCATACAAGTTTGAGCATGCGGTCGTAGCACGAAATATGTAAAGAGCCTTGCTGTTTGCGGATACAAAAGAATCAGATATATAGTATAATATCATATCTGTCCTTTTAAATACTTTGAAATTAACTAAGTTGACGACTGTATTAAAATATAATAAAAAAAGTTCGTGTCAAGAAAGTACACAATTTCATTTGAAATTTGTCATTCAGTTACAGCCTTGTGGCAGGCGTGGCGCGCTGTTTGACCTAGGCATCAATGCTGTGAGTAACTTGTAGTCACGCGACATACGGCTGTCGGATAACATATAAACTATAGAAACATCTTTTTTTTATAAACCTGTATATTACTTGAGAAAAATAAGCCCTCACTAATCTAATCTTATGTACGGGTTAGGTTAGTCTAATCTAATGTTTAGTGGTGGACAGGTCAATATTGTTAGAAATCATTTTACACCATATATTGTTTGTACAAATGTGATAAATAGGAGCTGACCAGTGGCGCAGTCTTTGTAATGAAACCAAGCAAATTATAATAATTCCCAGAGAGTTTGAACTATAGAGTTTAGGTTTTTTTTGGTTCGTTTATTTCTGTCTCATTTATATGTTAATAGTTTCGATTGAATATTGTCCAGGTTTATCAACCCCAAATGAATTAAGATAAATGAGAACTTATTTCTTAGTAAACGTTTTCCCCTAATAACAACAGAGATGGAGCAAGCATGGCGTACACAAATTAAACATTCGTCGTGGCTGTGCACCGACTGTGCGGTGCACAGGTAAGTTATTGTAAAGAAGCTTTCTCTTTACATAATAAGTTAGCTGGCGGTCGCTTCGTTGACGAAACCAGTGCATCGTGTTATGTAAGACTTGGCCAAGCAATTATGTGAACTAGCAGTTGTTTGGCTTGGCGTTCCGTGTTAATATTCAAAGCTTGAATTCATGGAATATTGACATTTATAAAGACATGAAATACGAATGTTTGGTTCTCAGAATCTTCTAAAGCTTCTCTCAAAAGAGACTGTTACAAGGATTACAAAAAAGAACGATTTTGAGACTAGAACATGAAAACCGTTTTGGATGTATCAAGGGTAAAGGACGTAATTTCGTCGCTTCGAGAGGTGTTAAAGAGTCAATAGATATAATAGTAGCAAACGTATTTAACCAAAACTTGTTTAACTTGCGGAACAAAATTAAAAATTATTTCCAAATTTGTCTCGTCAAATGTATATTTATGACTTAACCTCAGAATTGAACCAAAATAAAATGTTATTATATAATAATTGCAGACTAAGAAACTTCACGCGCAATATTGAAGTGATCGTGAATAAAGAGAGATGTGCCAACCAAAATGTATATAAAAATAAACGGGAAAGGTTTTACGGAGTGAAATCTACGTGGAAATATCAGCGAGGCTCGTGCCGTGATGACGAGCAGCTAGGGATGGGAAGCGACACGATCCGTGTGTCGATAACGATTCATTTAAATTCCTGACAAGCGTCTGAGTAAACACAACACAAAGGAATGTATTTTTAAATCAGAGCAATATGTATTGAGGGACGACGAGTCAGTATTAAACTAATTACGAAGGTGACTACGACAATGAAGTATGCAAGTAATTGTTATTGTCTTGAAGATGCGTACAGCGGTCGCCGCAGGGACTGGCACAAAATGAAACTCATACTGGTACGGCGATCTCGCTTATAATCGGTACGATTTACCTTCGCCGATGCTCACAAATTGCAACCTGTGCGGCGGGGTATACATGACAATGGCTTGTCATTGCGGCAGATATAGTTCTTACTTCACGCGTGACACTTATCAGACGTGAGCCGATTTATTAATATGCGGTCAGGTAGTTACTTGGCGGAGTTGACTCATCAATGTCGTGAATAAATAACTGACGCCTTGTTTTTGGTTTCGACGAATCTTTTATTTTTATGTTTTCTGGTACAGTTCAAAATATAAGATATATAAGATTTATGTGGATTTCACTAAATTTCGATTATGAATGTACTAAACTTTAAACAAACCATACCAAATAATCGTTTTTTTATTAATATTCAAACAAATTTACTCTATTGAGCGCTAAATCTACAAACTATCCACTGAGTAAACAATTTAGTCGGTCATTGCCAACTATACGTTCCATGTCTTTTGCTACGCATTTACTTGCTTAAGCTTTATTTTTCTTCTGCTTTTATTTCTTTCTTGGTCGTTGTTCTTTCTTTTGTTATTTCTTTCTTCATAGTAATATCTTATTAATACAGGACACCTTTACCCACACCATACGTTCTTATTTGTCGATTACAATATTTAATAATACACATTTAACCAGTGGTTTTATATGTCTCCAATCTGACAGAATAACCCAATCACCAAATGAAGAATATTTGGTGCACATTTGGTTTGAACATCGTCGTCGCTATTATTAATAATGAAGCAACGAATTACAAACGGGCTGGAGGACTTAAACAACGATTTTAAACTGAAAAATGAATTTGTTTAACACATGTTATTGATTGATTATACATTTAACAATTTTAGACTACCTTGGGGTTTACTTTTGTCATTGCTACTGTTTACACTTTTCCAAAAGTTCCCTTCACTAGAGGCGGTTGAGTTCTCCGTTGTTGCTTTTTTCCCATTTACGAGTTTCACGGCGACCGTTGCCTGAAACTTACACGAACCCAGAATATAAATGCTGAATAGCATTATCCCTTTCTAGCTTAAAGTTATCAGATATACCTCTCTCCTTCTTGCCGCAAATAAAAATGTGTAGCCTATGTAGAGATTTTAATCTGAATAACAGTATCTATTTTTTCCATTATTAGAAATTGAACCTTAATTCCTTTAGCTTTATTCATTATTTTCGCATAACAGCTCGTATCTCTTAGGTTATTTTTGAATGTGAGTAGCGAAATGTTGTCTTTTTCGAACCAGTTGCATTTAAAATCGTCTATCCCTGTTGCCTGCTCCCGTGCCGGCACATCTAAAATGATCTGGACCAAGTAAAGCGATTACTTCAGCACGGAGTTTATGAAAAATGTAACGTTATCCATTTTACAGCTTCATTTTAGCCGTGGTTAAATTATTTAACAACATTTATAAAATTTTTTATTTTCAAATTAGCTCCCGTGTTGTTTAACCCATTTGCTCTATATAATTAACCGTCAAAATGTAAACTACAACAGTGGTAGAGCCCGCAACAACAACATCTCTTGCATGAATGGGCTGGCTCGACCGGTGAAATACCACGACCACACAGAAGACAGGCGTGAATTATACGTATTCTGCGTTTCGTCCGATGAGTGAGGTGCCGGAGGCCTAATTTTAGTCCTCTTCCCCTTCATATCCATTTCTACTAAGGGAAGCATGGGGAAGATGCTTGGACGAGGAGAGGATAGATAGGAAAAGGAAATATCCTTTTTCTGTCTAATAAAGGTAGGCAACGCATCTGCAACTTATTAGCTTGTTGCGGATGCCTATGGGTAGCGGTTTCTTAACATCAGGTGACCCTTTACTCGTTTGCCACCTTTTTCCATTATAAAAAAATCTACATAGGTAAAACTAGTACAAGCTGGTTAACCTCAGTCAAATAAAACAAACTCAGTCAAAAAAGGTCTTACTCTAAAATGTATTTTCTTAGATAGAATATGAGAATTTAAAACTAACATTACGAATTTCGGATAGCATCATGGATTTAGTTATCGCCATCACCTAGTAGTTACTTAGTTACCGAAGAGTGTGTACGTAAATCGTGAAGCATTTCCACACAAAATATTATCAGAAATATCTTCACTGTAATCAAGCAATAACTAATTGCATATACGACTAGTGCATCAAATTTACGTTAAACAGCATACCACCGCAGTGTACGCAATACAGGCGTCCTTTGTTAATGTGACATTTAGCAGAACATAACAATACATCTATAGGATGAAGCGAGTCTGGGATCAATTTACATAAGCACGGACATTGAGCGTGTATTTACTTGTTAATGAGTCTATCACTATTATGACCGCTTAGAGCCGACCAATACAATGCTATGACGGGACATTATTTCATTATTATGTTAGCCAAGGCATTACATAGACGTAAGCATTTGCACAATTATTCCAGTTCTGAACGTTCCTGATTTCAGTTAACGGAACCTTATTTTATTTGATAATATAGCTCAAGCATGTTTAAAGAAGTACCCAAGGAAGAGAGACGAAAAAACTTATGTTTGTTTCAACGAAGAAAATGGTAGCGGCAATAGAACTTTCATCGAAAAGGTCCGCTCTATAACTGGGTCAAAATGACGCACCAGTGCCAAATCAATGTGACAAAAATGTTCATCGATAGCAATAAAACCGTTGAGACTCCATTTTGATACAATTATGTTTGATGAATTGGGGGCAGATCGGTAACTTACTGCAGAAGGACAATGTCTAAAGTAACTGGAACTGACGAACTTATACATAGATGTATGGATATAGAAGGTGCAAGAGATATTACTATTAATGACGTCATAGTTCTAAGAAGGTTTATTGCGATCAGGCTTGCGTCATTGTAGTAATTAATATGCATAAACTGGCACAAAGATAATGGAACAGTATAAAGGCGTTTGCTTCGGAATTATAATAACTATACTTTGAATAACACAAAGATGATGACGAGAACGTTCACTTGATGGGCATACACCTACCAATGTCAGTGAGGTATATTCCTCAAAATGTTTAAATACAGTAACCTAGAAAGCGTCGTTTGCGTTAGTTACTTCGGGATATAACATCTGCCTGTCATGATATCTTAAGATTTTCACAACAAATATATATATATATA
>DWTW01001010.1:0-13831 GCA_018246275.1 Papilio slateri | reverse complement strand
GGTTAGGTTCATACAAATTCACACAAAGCCTATGTACATTATAAATAATAAAGTAGAGCGGACGACGTGTTTCAGCCCAGAGGTTTTAATGCTTAACCTTTACCGATGTCATTATCGCCTCAACCTAATTAAATAGTTAATAACCTCCTCCTTTTTGACGTCGGTTAAAAAGGAAACTCTTTTCAGTTTTTTAACAGAAAAATATTAGGATGGTACGATATTTGTGCAAATGGTTATATAACTAAGGCTAAAGTTAGACTTTGGTTTTACTAAATCTCATGTTTTATTGCCTTGAATATTCACACGTGCAACATATACGTACATAATATATTTCTTGTATAAAATAGCATGCGCATGCGCAAATGAGCCAGCTCGACCGGGAAATACTACGATCTCATAAAATACTGAATATCGGCCTGAAGTAAAGGTATTACCCGGCTGGCCCAGAAGGAAGTTAATGGTTTTTCACGCGCATGTATGTCCGTTTCGTTGTGACCTGTATCCTAAACGGCTTGACCAATTTTAAAGAGAGAGGTGTCAGTCTATTCGTATTCTTCCCCGTAGTGTCATAACTAATATGATACTATGATGAACGATGATAATCATAAAGCCAGTCTGATTTTTTGGTCTTTTACATTAACTATTATATTAATGGTATACATTTGCGTTTCGTTTGATGTGTGAGTTGTTCTTGGCGAATTTCCATACACACCCCTTTTCATCCCATTCTTATTTTCCATATCTAATCAATGGAGGAATCTCTTTTGACAGACTTCGTCTACAAACAAAGTTAACAATATAAACGCACCCTTAGTTCAATGACGAAGTCTGTCTGACTATTTATTATTATATAGATGTCAAATCAACTCGCTAATGTATTCACTCTGCTATTAAAACATGACGGAACGTTGAGTATATTGAGAAATATCGTTATTACCTTTTTATCTTTTTTAAGTATAGAATTTGACAAATAAAATATGTAATAAATGTTCAATATTTTGAGACAAAATAATGTCCCATACGACAATACGGCTAAGTTTAATACTTTAAATTTAAGACACATATGTTTTAAAGTAATAATTTCCAACTTATTACATTTTTGATATGTACCTCGGTGAGATTGATGACATGAAAAGGGACGGAAGTGTGTAACAATAAGCCGGGGTAGCGCGCGCTATTTGAATTGTCCACTGAGCGTGTGCCGCCATTTTAACAATTACCATTGACATGTTACGAAGAGTAAGACCAGTAGATTTATTTGAATATGTATGTTACATATTTATTTGTATATATTATATATAGGTCTTATTAAGCTTCAAGACAAAAATTTGTATCTTTTTTCAATGGAACTTTAAATCAACGATTATCTTACTATCTTTTTCGGTATTATTCAACACTGTATTTGGTAGTTTTAAGGACCTTTCTTTCTCACTGACTTCTTTTTATAACAACTACATAGCCTTGCAATATCGTTCGCGGTTAATTCGCTAATATTCAAACACGGTCAACAGTTATACATCCTAAAACCGGTCCTAAGATTTTGTCCCTGCTTTTACACACTTTTCGTGATTTATTGTTATCAGTATTTTTTCTTATACATTTTATTTGTAGAAATAATTTCTAAAAGATTTTTAGTTATTCAAAAGCGTGTTGTGTGTGTCGGTGTCTTTAACGGTAGAATTACAAATTTATACCTTTTCTACTTTATTCAATTTATCTATAAAAGAACCCTTTTGTACCAAAATTAAGGTATTTCCGGCAGTCATGGACCGAGTTTTACTCTGCGTCCTCTGTCAACGAAAGATCGTGTTTTTTTGTTTCAGAAGATATTCAGTATTCTTATTATGACATCTAGCGCCATTTCATAGAATTTCAAGGTTGAGTAATTTATCATCCATTGACAAAAATGACACAAATCACATGCCACAACAGGCGGCGCTCTAAAAATTATTTTTTGGTGGAAATTCTCATTTTTACCGGGAAAAAAAACTTATATATAATAGATTGTTAAGTATTAATAAGACAACAAATTATATAAAATAGCAATTTATGCCAAAATAGAATTAAACTAAAACACGGTGGCGGTCGGGGACGAATAAAACAAAACACAATCGCGTAGAAAGTATAAAATATAAACAAAACCTCTTCTCTCCGGCCAGCCGCACCCACGACCAGCCGGTCGGGTTTTGCGTAGACATAGATAAATTAAAGAAAAATCATCTTATTTGTTAGAGCCCATACCAATAGCCGAAATGTAAATATATACAAGTATTTTTATTACTCGCTTTATAAAACTCCTTACTTTAGTAAAAAAACTTATACGTAGACACACATAAAAAAAAGATTTATTTTGATGCCTCATCAATGTAAAGGAAAATAAATAATGATTTATTTTTATCTCCATTTTATTACCAACAGTTCTAGGGGTCTCATCGAACCTTTTGAGATCGGCCTAAGACTTTTACTAGCTACCTTACCTTACCTAGTGAGATTAATAGAAAACATTATTGGTAAACATTTATTACAATTAGTCACTACAGCCAGCGTTGACACAAGTCATATAAAAGACCATACAAATGGTCTTTTATATAATTTTATATTATTATTTCTAATGGTATTGGTATTATATATTAATTCAATGGTACATTGTAGATAAATAGCAATCCGCTATTTGTAACAATTATTCTCATTTCGTATTTATTAACTTTGTTCTTATTAAAGTTACATCTTTTAGCTTTAAGTATATTTTTTTGTGACAAGATTTATCAAATATGCTATTTGTAAAGACTTACATAGCTAAGTGGAAGGAAAAAGCCGCGGGGCCGCAGCCCGATGGAATGTCCTGACTAGATCCTCACCGTAGCCGGAGATAGGACAAGATGGCGTAACGTCACATGGACGTAGGTCATAGATGGATGTAGTCACCCTTCAAACATGAGGAATACGACTCAAGGAGAAGGATAGACACTTATGATTTATGATTAATATTACATAATTTCTACAGCTTATATTATTTTCCATTCTTATATATCATTCAATTACAATGCTTTGATGACGCCAGCATAAAATTTGATGAACTCATATGTAATGTAATAGTAATCATGCTATGCTTGCGACGGTGTTCCAAACTTGATTTAGAAATTGGAGAGTTGAATCACTCTTCTAAAATAAACTAAAACTGAGCACTTGTGTTGATGGTTCTAAACATAGTGATAGAGACGTAATTTACTGTATGAAAGTAAATGTGAACGTTACTTCACTTCGTTAATTAAGTTAATACCAAGAATTGGTACCTGCAAAACAACTTGTTTGGAAAAACACCACAGCAGTTTTTAAAGTAAATAAAAAAGAGATCATTGCAGTGTTTACGACATATTATTTTAATATTTTTTTTGTCGATAAAGAACAAAAGACTTGACTTTGCAATCTCAGCTTTTGACGAGTAGGTACTTTTCTTAAAGGTTCTTCAGTTGTATCGTTTCAGAAAAACTGGTGGCGACAGTGAGGTTGTGCGTGACAGGAAATTACGCAAAGAACGGTCGTACGCATTCTTGCTCTTCGGTTAGGAGTACTTTGAACATTCCCCTTTAACTGCATACTAAAACCACGTTAGAAATGGTATTTATCTACACTCTTTTAAATAAGGCAACACAAATACATAATAATAAAAAATTAGTAGTTAGTTATGTTTTCTTCTTGACGACAATCAGATAACAAGACTAGAAAAAAAACGTAGGAATCCCAATTGGATATATCAAAGCTGGTAATTTCCTATAGAGCACTTGCAGAAAACGCGTGTGGGGAGAACTGGTTTATGTTCGTAATCAAATAAAAAATCCAATTGAATATCATGAAGCTTGTAATTCCATTCAATTCAAGTGTAGAAGACATTTGTAACGTTATCTGGTTTATATTTATACTTAATTTTTATTTAAATTAGTTGCTTTTAACACAATTCTTATGAATCCATTAAAAAGATATGCCCTTACTTGCTGTAATTCGTACTTGGATCGTTCGATAAAGTTAAAACTGCTATTGGTTTTGAAATTAAATACAATGTAAATACATCCCTCTTCAGTCGTCGGGTCCAAGGGCCGTGACCACCAGTGTAATATTTTAGATATTCTATTCTCGTATACTGTCGCAACATAACAAGAAATGAACAATTTATAGACACTTCTTGTGTCAACAATTTGATCATTCTTGAGCTTTTTTAAGGAAAAAGTTGCAAATTCATTTTTAAACCTGTATTACGAGTTTTAAGCGAGCAATGTGACGTTCGCTCTACGTCAGCAATCATGGAAGTGACCCGAGTCAGATCGCTCAAGGTTACGAGAAATTATGAATATTGAATTCTAAGTTCCCTATAATTTCATAATTATAATTTCTATTTCACTTCACCTTCAGAGTTACTAACACTCAGGATCATAACTTGAACGACATGAAGCGGCTTGGCTTAACGCGTATGACTTTGCCATCTCTAGCTGATGTCAAGTGAAGAAAATTGACTTGAAACATTAAATTAATATCGCCCATGTCGACCTTTTTATGTTTACATAAATTTTATTTCTGTACATTTAATTATAAAAAAACCCATCGTAATAAATGACAGCTCTTAGTCATAGTTACGTATGAAATCGCCAATACCAAATAAACGACTTTAATTAATTATTTTAACTGTATTTTTATCTGCTTATTTTCTAGAATAATGTCGAATATAGATTAAAAATTAATAAAGAAAATGAAACGCTTTTCATTATAACTTCAATGATATATACGATATACATTTGATGCCAGTGCCATATTCATTCCGACACTCTAAAGCGGAATACTCTAACTGAAGAGATTTAACGTTGCGCCACGAGTATGATGCTTTCATGTTCTTGAAAAGTCAAAAAGCTATTTCGTTCGTAAGTGCTAAAGGTCAAAGGCAACATATATTTAGAAATAATATTTATTTACGTTTATGTATGTGCAGGAGTTTGCTTTGTTCTTTAGATTAAGCTAGTCCTCTAGAATATATGAATATTTGTTACTAAGAAAAAGTGGATTTAAATATTTTATGATATTTTATCGATGGATAAAGTTAACTTTACATTTATCTTCTCTTACTCACGTTTCTGCGTTAAGTATGACGAGTGAGGTGTCGGAGACCTGATCCCAATCTCCTTCCCATTCCATCGTTCTCTCGTTTGCTTTTCTTTATCTTTTCCTGCTTCTGTCCCTGCAAATATCGTCACTTAATATCCAGGGAACCGACGTGACGTACAACGATTTTGGTATCCATTTTTGAAAGCAAAAAGAATATCATTAAACAGTGGTACCGCAATATAAGAGCAGCGGGAGTCTACTATTGATATAACCTTCTATAATATAAAATACGCTAGTTGGTATAATTCTGAGAAATTTCGGAGGTTTGAAGAGGAATGTGCGTCCGAACCCCTTACTCCACGATTTTAAATACTACTGCTTCTTGCTTAAGTCGAAAATCTTTGGAATTTCTGACCCTTACAGATATTGACCATGTATGTAAGTATAGCACTACCGCTCTTTACAATGTGACTGGTCTACGAGAGACGAGTGACAAGGCGTTCTTGACAGTGATAAAGTACTAGTTAAAAATAAAAAATATACGAAAATATACGTAGTTATAAACAAGCTGCAACAAGGAACTGGACCAGTTCTTATTTGAGAATGTTTCCTCGTAAATAACTCTTTGGCCAGTATGACGCTGTTTTAATCAACACGGTAGGGGCAAAACAACGTAAAAACATTTTCTGACATAGGTTTATACATGTGGCAAAAATACATTATAACTTCTACATCATATAGTTGTCTAATCGTTGTTATTTTTATTATAATACACTTTAATAATATACATATATGCAGATAGAAACGCCTTAAAGAATAAATTTAAAAAAAACTTATGGTTCACAGCCATTACTTTGTGTCTATTATATACAGTATATGTTCGTATGCCTAACATGTGGGGTTTGATAATTTTCGCATCTTTGATTATATGTTTTTGATATTATTATTGTTGGATTTATGTTATACATTGTGAGTTGAAAATATAATTTAAATATCCTAGATTGGCAATCAAACCTTTTTGCAAGAATTTGCATACATCAAACCTATAAACCTATAGATTTTCATAGCCGAGGTGGGTAAAAGAGCATACGAATTAAATTTTCTAGCACTAAAATCTTACACAGTTAAGAATCAATGTTTTTTTTGTCAATTTGATTTTTAGTAGGAAATGATAAATTATTTATTGTGATTAACCCATGACTCATGCATAAAAGAAAATCAAATTTTATAAAAGAATAGCAAAGGCCAAAAAACAAAAATGAATCTCAAAAGAATAGAGGTAATCGTAGAAATAAGTGAGGACATTTAATATTAACTATCAACAATCTTTATGTTTAGCTCACAAAAGATTTCCACTTAATTTATGCAGTACTAAGATTTCTAAGGTCGTAGACAGCCGCCTTTCTTTTGTTTTTATTAATTAAACAAGCTGCAAGCGCCAAAAGCCTAATGGTTAAGGGTACGGACCGCGAAACATGCACAACGTGGTCATGGGTTCGTATTCCGCCATTCGATTATTGTCGTGAACCATGTCCAACCAAGTTTAAAAAAAATTGTTTAGACATGGTTAATCTACTAATATTTCATATATATGCCCGAGGAGAGTTGGCGTCAGGCAGGTGGCCGGCCGTAAAAAAAAACTATAGCCAAAACCTATTACAATATACGGACTACGGTCGTACTGTGCCGTCCCCTCATAAAGTGGGAGAAGGGCAGGAAGAAAAAAAATTGTCTAGAACACCTGCGCCATTACGAAAATGATAGTCTCAATTACTATAAATCGTATTACCAGCCGTATTCAACTTTTAAGACGATCAGTTTTAAGAACAGCAAAAAACACGAGGCAAAATGTATTTAAAATATAAGAATACTTAATTGTAATTAATTGTAACTTAATAATAAATAAAAACACTTAATTTTTCAAGCATCTGTTGAATATAGGTTGTTTTACTTTGTTAATTTTATAATACGAAAACTATATCTATAATTACACAAACCAGTTTCGTTGTAAATAGTATACGTTGTAATAAAAAAAATAAACTAAAAACCAACTCACAATTAAAAATAATGTAATTAATTTTCGTATGAACATATCCAATGAATAAATATAAAGTTTTCATAAATTTCGCAAAATGAACACACATTTGTTTTTAATTTCACGCGGGCGAAGTCGCGGGAACAGCTAGTATTTTCACATACATTTTTTTTGCCTTAGGTATGACGTATTCAGACTTTTTTAATATAACGAGTACATAATATATTACCTCTTATAATGTTTACTTCGGACCACATTCAAATCTGGTTAGCTCTTAAGTACGCAAAAAATTTCAAGGTGATTTGAAATATAAATGTCACGGGAGCAAAGATAATGTTTGCAATAAATTTTTTGGTATTTCCACAACATTGGTATGAAAAACGTCCAAAGGCATATTAAAACTATTAAGTCTTTTAGTTGGTAAGCAGATATAGCAAGTGCTATTTATCTCCACGGATTATCGTTTCATCATTAAGGGCCATCAACTCTTCGATCGACCTCTCGAAGAATCACCACGAGATCGATTTCTTACCGCCCTGAAAGTATATTGACAATATTGATCATTGGTTATCTTTTGTTAAATATTGATCTTTTGTTCTCCTCGGCCATCATTTCTACAAATAAAACGACACTTGTCACTTAGACTTAACTCCATGGACTATGATTCCCATCGTTAATTACGTCCCATCTGTCACAGTGGGTTAGCCAAATCCCATATACGCGCATATTTAAACGTAGAAATGTTACCTCGTATACAAGGATTCTATAAACAAGTGGCTAACTGTACGATTTATAAACAAGTAGTCACAATTCAATTCTCGTGTCAGTGTCTTTATACAAGTCTTCACTTCCAATGTATAAACAACTAGCCGCCCTTCTGCTTCGCATGCATTTGTTTCTTATTTTCCTCACTGGAAATTTTTGTAACTTGATTCCGCGTACTTGTAATTATAGGTAAAATATGTCAAAAAGTTGTTTTTGTCAAAGCATAATATAAAGTATCCTACTTTTTTTTACAACAGTTTAACAACCGATATTGTAAAATAACGGCGAGAATTATTGTATAGAGATTTTTTAACCTGATTTTTTCATGTTTGCTTACGATTTTACAAGCACGTTCAATCAGAACATTTTCTTTTAAGTTAATCCTTGTCCTAACAATAACAAACGCAACAATAAAAGAATTTATCTAATAGGTGCAGCCGTCCTAAAGTTATGCGAGGACATAGATTCGACAATTGATTTTTATGTATACGAAGATATATGGCGGTTTGCAATATCAAACCTCATAAGATCGATAAACATGAAATTTTTTTTTCATTTTTATAATCATTCATTATCATGGGGAATCGATGCGAATATGGATTAGATGAAATTTAAAGGAATTAATTGAGATAGATGACAAAACCTTCAAAGAGTACTGAAATTTATGGTGGAAATACATAAATATGACATATAAATATATTATAAGTAAGTTAAGTATGCCGTTATGATAGTTTTTTTTCCTTAATGACCCATTAGGGAAATATATTATGACTAATAGTGTGTCATTGGCCTTAAGTTATCTAAACCCATTTTTAACCGAGGCAAGCCTTACACAATAGCAAGTCCAGCGCCATCGGACAGGTCAATGACATTTTATCGTACGTGACTTCTGCAATATAATTTCGTCAATAAGCTCGTTTAAATTTTGTACATTTGCAATAATCACTGAACTGTAAGATCATAGTAAACAACAATTATGGTCGAATTAATTATTTCGTAATGTTATTTATTTTGAGTCATCCGATAATTAATGAAATAGATCCTGTACTATAATATTTCGCATAATTAGAGCTTGATTTCTTTGAACAGAATTACAGTAGGTTTAAATTATATATGTATTTTATAAGATTTGTAACACACAATTCAGTTTGTAATATTTAATGACAAAGATATGGACAAAGTTTATTTCTTTTATAAATGGAATACTACAATTCAATTCTTTAAAACATAAAAATATTCACTGTAAGTACAAAAGTGTGATCACCACACTAGGCTAGACTTGTCACATATTTAATTTTAATATGTTACCATAAGCGCCAATAGCCTAACGGAGAAGAGTACGAAGTCAAGGTTGTTCTGTTTTTTTTATGGCAAGCAGGTTACCTAATGCTAAATAACCATAGCTACCCATGAACGTCCGCAACAATCAGTACCATATAATAAACACACGGCAAATTGTGAACTGAACGAATCATTGACAATTTAACTGGTCACATCGTCAAATTGTGAACCACCTACCATTCTATCCATACCAGATCTAAACTTTTACGCTCGTATGTTACAAGAGCTCTTAAACAGCCCTTCTTTTGATACAACTTTACGTGTCGAATTTGTAATAATACTATTTAAGCAGTCCTTCATGAATCCCCTTAAGTGACAAAATTTATATCCAGTACGTGAGAGAATTCATTAACTATTCAGCTTAGGGGTGAGGAAATTTGTTCCCAACACTATACTGCGAAATTGGCACACGTTAATTTTAAATAATGTGTGAGAGAAATTTTATTTTATAGAATATTACTTCGATAAAAATACTTCAAATATTCTAGACACACAAAAGAATACTTATTCTTTTGTGTGTCTAGTCTTACTACTTAGTCTAGTCAGCTTTCCAAATATAATAAAGCAATAGGCAGCAACAATAAGCAGTATGAGGAAATGTACGATAAAATAGATTAATTTAGCACTTATAGTCATAAATGAAAATCAAGATTGACTTTAAAGAAAGAAGAAATTATAAACACGTATAAATAACTGAGTAAACTGAAAGGCCCTAGAATGGCGCCCACGTACAGGTCGACGCAGCGTAGAGAGATGGACGAGATGTACCGACGATCTATTGACGGTCAAGGCTTTTTTTTTTCTGGCGGCTTCTGTGCCGCCTTCTCGTCCCCCTGACGCGGCTAGGTCAGGGACCTTATTCGCCGTTTTATTTATTACGTTTATTTCTTTATTATATAAATTTAAAATTTTACCATATGTGGTGTTACAATATTGATTTCTAAACGATTTACATTACACTATTATCACAATAAATTTTAATACTATCTTATACTAATATCACAATTTATACTTTATTTCTAGCGATAACCTTTTGGGCCAAGGTCAGGCAATATCTTACAAAGTCATTTCTTGTTTCGTTTCCTCTTATTAAATTACACAGATTCTCCTTACTGATTTTGTACTTTATTTTTATTTCCAGCTCCGCCCTCTTAGCTGCAAACATCGGGTATTCTGTCAAAATATGCAGCACGGTCTCGTCCCGTGCCGGGTCACATGGGCAAGAGGGGTCCTCCTTGCACTTGAACCTATTCAAGTACTCTGAGAACCCCCCGTGCCCCGTCAAGACTTGAACCAGCACGGGATCCAATTCTATCTTACGAAGTGTGCCGGGGGCGCTCGTTGCGTTGGGGCATTTTAAATACTTAACTATCCGTACGAGTATAAAATCTTCGAAAATGTTTCCCTGTGGCATCTATGTGGTATATATAAATGTTTCCCTGTGTTATATATAGAGCGAGTAAGGTGTTCCAGGGCTATGATAAACCACATAGAAAAGTCCACAATTTAGTTCATAGTAGGCAGCTACTACCATGCAACTTCATGACATTAACGGGTATTTTGTGTGTGGGCAAGACATGAGATTACTCCAATCCCTTTATATTGCTGGTGATCCTCGAGGGCGACCCGTGCGAACAAAAACATTTATCCCTAAAGTCTGCAGTTTAGACTTTTCTGGTAAGTTTTTTTAGAAATATGACTACAGCGATTGGGGTGTACTAACGTGTTGGCGGCGGCGAGATCGCAGTGCAGCGCGGCGAACTGGTGCGTGCACTTCAGGATGGGGACGCGCGCGGCGAGCACGCGGCGCACGCCCGCCGCGCCCGGCACGCGCAACTCCAGTAGCGCGCCCAGCAGCTCTAGCTGCCGTGCTCCGCTCCTAGCGCCGCACTCGTCGCGCTTCTCCTGGTACACGAGGCGGCGGCGCGCGTCGCTCTGGCACCAGAAGTAAACTTGATGATAATAAATATTAAAGTCACAAAATCATGAGTGGGAACAGGTATGTAAAATACTAACCTATTATTTAAATTGTAGAATATAAAAGTTATCATATACAGTACAGTGGCAACAAGTAGGTCCCTAATTTAGCATATAGCTTCACCAAAAGTGGCTGATCTTCAAAGGTCTCGCATGCTATGATAACAGCGCTCAAATAGTACATATATGACCATAAGGATATCTGTTCATAGAAACTATTCAAAATAAAGACATCTTGCAAGTATCCTCTGGTGTCCCTAAACTAAGGAGTGAATAAACTTTTGACACATGAATCAATCAATTCCTAGAGGCAAGTTTTTATTTTTTTATTTTATTTAATTAGGTGGCAAACGAACAAGCGGGTCACCTGATGTTAAGTGACCGCTACCCATGGGCATCCACAACAAGCAAATGAGTCGCAGATGCATTGCCTACCTTTAATGGACAGAAGGGATAGACAGGAAAAAGGATATTTCCTTCTCCCCTTCATACCCTCTCCGTCCAATCCTCTTCCCCTTCCCATCCTACCCTTATTAGGAAAGAATGAGAAAGGGAAGAGGACTGAAATTGGGCCTACGGCACCTCACTCATCAGACGAAACGCAGAAGCGTACTTCTACTTCACGCCTGTCTTCTGTGAGGTTGTAGTATTTCACCGGTTGTGCCGGCCCATTCATGCAACAGATGTTGTTGTTGCGGGCTTTACCACAGTTGATTCAGTGAGTGTAAAGAATCCAGGGAATAGGTTGCATACCAGATTAAATACTCACCATTTCCTCTGTTAAAACATTGCTAAGAACCAGATCTAAGTCACAGCCCATCTTGCCACAGCCATTGACGGAGGATCCAAACGGTTGCACCGCCACATTAGCATACAAACTATTAAATATTACTTCAAACTGAAATCAAATTATTGCATATGAATATTTCATTCTTGTTTGAAGCAAGGATTATAAAATTATCCTATACCCCATACAGTCATAAGATGCAGTATTCTGAATTATTTGTATTCATGTGAATAGATTACTTTATTACCTTCACATGAACTGATAGTTTAAAATGTTGATTATATATCTTCAACTCTCTTCCATCCCTTAACACCCAATGCTTATCATTGTTTACTGTATGTTTAAAAATTACAACTAATTCTTGTTCTCGTCACTTCTTTTATTGTTTTGTGAACTTAGATAATATAGAAAACCAAAGGAAAATTCTCCTCACCTGCCTAGCCACCATGTATCTAAGTCTCAAACCTAAGTCATTGAGCTTAGTCCTTTCATATAGATGCTGTATTTGATGTGTTACTGTGTCACAATTTAACAATTCCTCATAAAGCACATCATCATCAATGGCCGCAATGCCATCTTTTGTTGCAAGTTTCTTCGTACTTGGACAATTCTGTTTTTCTTTCTTATTCACAGCGGCTTTGAACCAAAGGAAAGGTGACTCAATGGGCATCACATCAATATCCTTTTGATGAGAACTGCATGCGTTTAAAACTTCTTTAACATTCTCCTCACTTTCAAATTCAATGAGCATGAAGTGCTAAAATATAAGTCACTTAACTAATTACTTGGAATGTAATACACTCTTAAATATTTGATACTTATTATGTTTGATACAATTTACAAAGCCACTCCATTTGTTTAACCTGTCTGTGGTCTGTTGACCTATGCGACCTATGCGAAACAAAACGTCCTGGGATGTTTGGTAATTATTTTGTATTGAAAATATGATAACTCAATCCTCACCTCTTTTTCCGAGTTTCGATAATGGTGTATGTCCTTAATTGAAGCATATTTTGAGCAATAACCATATAGTTCGTTGAATGATGACTCAGAATTAACTTGAACTACGAGACTACGACGAGCCTCAGCTTTTTTCTGAGCAATTATATCGCTAAAACTTTTGAATTTTTTCACAGGATCTGAAAATACTTTAAGACATAACCTCGAAAAAAATATTTTAATATCCAAAATCTATAAGTAAACAATACCTGAGTATTTTCGTACAAATAGAGAATTACAAATAGGAGCATTTAAACACTTTCGAAATATAGACAATTTCCCTGTTTGAAAAAATACAGTCATTTTTATTCAATAATATCGAAAACAAAACATTAAACGTTAATGTGACATTGTCATTGTCAAGCGTCAGGTGTCAACGTCAAAAAACTTTATAATATAGTCCGAGAAAATAACAATATAGTAAATAAATATGCGCTCACGCCCACAACCTTGTGGGGTAGGTAGATGATCTGACATGGATTTTCATTTGGCGCAGTCCTGAGATACCTCTCTTTGCTTCATCTACATCCATACATCTACGCATTTGTGAGATCCTACTTATTTGTAGCGAGATCTTTATAATTTATAATTTATTTAGACTGATTTTTATATATGTTAATATGATTTTTTATAATTTATAGATAAAATGAATGGATTACTTAGTTATAAATGTTTCTTTAAAGAGTTTTTCTTTAAAAGAGTAATTATATTGACATTACGTCATGATCAGTCGTCAGAGGTGCGGCAGAGTAGGGTTGATTACGATCCACTATAAAAAGAGGAAATACCGCCATATCGGGGACTCGCTTCAGAGAATTGACATAGAACGTTACTAT
>DWTW01001009.1:0-13832 GCA_018246275.1 Papilio slateri | reverse complement strand
ATATATATATATGCGAAACGAAACCAGAAACAATATACATTGTTTTTTGAAAGCTATATTTTGTTGTCCTCGTCACTAGAAGCTGTAAAATATGTAAAGATATTAAGGGGTTGGCAACACTTGGATTAAATAAAAAATACAATTTTTATGTTTCATATAGAGTACTATATTAAAAGTTGACCTATTTATGTATTCATTAGTTAAGTGATATTAAACCTCATTGGTACTGATCAAGTCATAGATGATGTCATCAAGGAGATGGAACTGGCCATGTGTATCAAAACGTATTACGTAGGGCCAAAACAAAAATGTTGAAGTGAAAAAACAGTTGAAGACTCGCGGCAAATAAAATGATTAGACATGATGTAGCAAAAACTTATTATTGCAAATAGTTGTTAAAAAAGAAACTTAACAAATTTATTTACATGCTTTTCCTTTTTACATGAAAAATAAATTATTATTAATTTAGCGCCAATAGCCTAACAGTTAGGGATACATCGAAACATGCACAACATGGTCGTGGGTTCGAATCCCGCCATTCGACTATTATAGGGGAGCATGTCTAACCAAGATTAAAACTTGCTTGGACATGATTAAAAGAAATATTAGTAAATTATTTCGATAATCTACTAATATTTCATATATATGCCCGAGAAGGGTTGACGTCAGGCAGGCGGCCGGCCGTTAAAAAACTATAGCCGAAACCTGTAACAGTATGGAATACGGTCGTACTGTGCCGACCATACATAAAGTGGGAAAAGGGCAGGAAGAAAATTTATAATATGTTTAATAGTTAGTTAATCCATCTGTTTATGTAAATATTCAAACAGATGAATGAATTTTTGATTTTTTCAACACTTTTTGATATTTTAATACTAATAATTTTGTTTACAATACATCAAATTTAAATGATTTATATTCGCCTTTAATGTAGAGAACTTATGCATTCAAAAGACGTTTGACTCATTCATTTTAACGAAAATGGAAGCAGATATGGCGTTCCACACTTTTAAGAAACAATTTAATACGACAATTACGAAACGCCACCCTCCTAGACAAATATATAAGTAGGCTTATACACTTGTGCGATATTCTGGTAGAGTAATTGTTAGTAACCGACCCTCGAAAGCCTCTTCCATCTCGCTTATCCGACGTATTGTACTGACTGCGAATTAGCTAGGCTGTAATTTTGCGGCGGACGTGATGCAAACTTTATGACACTTGGCTAAACTTCAAGTTGGAGGCGTTAATATTAAACTTGAGATATTAACGAATTCATAACTTAATGATATATAATGTTACAGACCAATCTGGATATTAATAATAATGCCCATGTAATAGATTTGTGTATATATTATATATACATAACACATCCTTATACATAAAGCCTGCATTAATCACATTGACTATAACATTATTCTATATTAATTTATTGTTAAAATGTTTGTTACCTCTGGCTCAGACATGTGACAGTCTAGGTCGTACGTAATCGTTTGCAACACATTTCGACAAGCGAATAAATCACACGTCGCCCTAATCTCTGTTTAAATCGATACAAGTGCCCAGGACACTCGTAAATCTTAAAGAAAACGCCTGAATAAATGCTGAGAACATACGGCGCGGTAATCGCCCCTGCAGTTAATGCTCAATTATACTTCTAATGTCACTAATTAAATAATAATTTGCCACTGAATTAGATTTGTTCGTTGTTGGTCTTCTCGTACAATGTTCTATTTGATAAAATATGAAATTACAATTAATGCAACGAAGTATTCCCAAATATAGCTCATCATTTACAGTGGTAGAGTCCGCAACAACAACATCTATTGCACGAATGGCCCGGCTCGACCGTTGAAATACCACGACCTCACAGAAGACAGGCGTGAAGTAGAAGTATTCTGCGTTTCGTCTGACGAGTGAGGTTCGGGAGGCCCAATTTCAGTCATCTGCAATTTCCCATTCTTTTCTAATAAGGATAGAATTTGTATTGTATTATATTATATTTATTTATTAATTAACAACATATATTGTATTATATGAACATTGTTTGAATGGGAAGGAGAAGAGGATTGGTCGGTGAGGGGTATGAATAGGAGAAGGAAATATACTTTTTTGTCTATCTCCTCTGTCCATTAAAGGTAGGTTACACATCTGCGACTCATTTGCTTGTTGCGGATGCCTATGGGCAGCGGTCACTTAACATCAGGTGACCCGCTTGCTCGTTTGCCATCTACTTCCATAATGCCCTTTTCTCACGTTATGTGGGATCAGCACAGTACGACCGTAGTCCATACTGTAATAGATTTTGGCTACAGTTTTTACAGCCGGCCTGCCTGACGCCAACCCTCCTCGGTAATTCTAGTCGGTATTCGTAATTATAAATGCGATTTTTATATAATTTTGCAAGCACAATGTCAGGGGTACAGAAAAAAACACAGGCTACCTTTTATCCCAAAAACATAACTTCACAGTAACCTAATATGCCTTGGTAATGTTATATGATTTAGTTTCAAACAATAACATCTTTACCAATAATTCCAAGTTTTTATGCGCGGAATCAAGTTAGAAAAATCCCAGCGTGGAAAATAAGAAACGAATGCGAGCGAAGCCGCGGGCAGCAACTAGTAACTGACATGCTTATTTTTAAGTTAAGTAGAAAAACGTGAGGATAACGAAGAGTTTAAGTCTTCTTACATATCCAAGTTAACAAGTGCTAGAAGTAGGGTAATTGCTAAAGTTATTTGTAGCTCGGCGTAGCGGGGATTCCCCGGGCGAATATAATTTCCATTCAAACTTCAGGTGGCTCAAGGTGGCAGAGTAAAGAGAGCAATGAATGTGATCATACTTCAGACTTGGCAGTATTAAATATATTTTACACATTTTCAATAGGATTTTATTAGTTTAATCTAAATGTTTGTGTATATAATGTAAGGGAACTTTCTACGTATTTTTTACCGACTCCAAAATGTCTGATTACTTGTTAAGAACCTTGTCCAAAACATATAAGAAAGTGCGAAACAATCAAGAGAAATAAATTATATTAACATAATCGTTTCTTATCCATATTATTTCGTTCTTTAGCTCTTGAAAATCTTTTGGATTTCGATACCTGGCTAAGATAAAGGTAGTGGTAGAGCCCGCAACAAGATCTGTTACACGAATGTGCCGGCTCGGCCCGGGGAAATACCACGACCTCACAGAAGACAGGAGTCAAGTAGGAATATTTCTGCGTTTCGTCTGATGAGTGGGGTACTGGAGGCCTAATCCTAGTCCCCTTCCAATCCTTTTCTAATAAAGAAGGAAGGAAAGGGTGGGAAGGGGATGAGGATTTGATAGGGTAGGGGATGGACAGGAAAAGGTAATCCTTTTTTTTATCCCTTTCTCTGTCCATTAAAGGTAGGCAACGCATTTGCAACTCATTAGCTTGGTGCCTACTTACCTATGGATAGCTGTCACTTAACATCACGTAAACCGCGTGTTCGTTTGCCACCAAAGAATACATTGCTAATATGACCATCGAAAATAATTCACAGAAACTGTGTTCCTTTAACCTTGTTTATCAACAAGAGTTAAAGGAGTTGAAACGGTAATAACTTCCTCAAACACCTACTCGTTTCAACAATCCCTCGTCCATAAACCTATTGTATTGAGGTCAGATGTAGCGTCGGGTGGCCAGTAACTAATTCATTAATAGTTTAACACGTCGTTTAAATTTAACTACGCAATTAGGATTATAAGGGTCGCCGTAACTATGTTTAGTTTAAGGGTTAAGAAGTGTTTATCTGTTTAATAAGAATTACATATATTAACTTACTTTTACTCTTCCTGCCCTTTTCCCACTTTATATGTGGTCGGCACAGTACGACCATAGTCCATACTGTAATAGATTTTGACTGTAGTTTTTTTTTACTGCCGGCCCGCTTTGGCGCCATTAGTAGATTATCGAAATAATTTACTAATATTTCTTTTAACCATGTCCAAACAAGTTTTAAACTTGATTGGACATGGTTCACGACAATAGTCGAATGACGGTCCGTACGCTTAACCATTAGGCTATTGGCGCTTATATTAACTTACTTGAACAATTAAATTACTTCATGTGTAAGAAGAATCGTCAATAACATAGTTCTTATCGATTGATTTCATCCTCTGAAACTGTTAAGAGGCGCCTCGTCCTTCCTTTTATGTCTTAGTGTACGTTCACACAAGACATGTATTTCCATGATCGTTATTAACACCACAATTGGTCAGTATACCACCAAGGTTCAACAAGGATTGACGTTCTCGTGTTGTATTGCTACCATCGTCGTCTGCGTCGGAGGAAATTTTGCGGTAGAGATTTCGTGAAAGCGCGTGGCTTCCATCCGGTAAAATGAATCTGTGTTTTAATACTGTCATGTGTGTGAACTCGCTTTAACAACTATGTACATCATCGCCAAATAAGAATGTACACGATAAAGTGGACCTGTAAAACGGGCCTCTGTGTGAACATGCCCTTAGGCGAGCAATGAAAGTGAATTTTTGGAAATTCAACCCCTGAAGAGGTGAAAATTATGAAATTCTTTTGTATAGAAAATCGAACTGCTGAAGCTCTTAACGCTAAAATTTATAATTTAACTACTTAAATTTGATAAATCTGAATAATACAAATTAATTATTTTATGCGGATAAAGTCGGGGGCAACATTAGTTGTTCATAGTAAAAAAAATATAGTCAGGACTGACGTTAGGAGTGAGACCTTAAAAGTACGAAATACCAGTAGGTTTTTTCTATATAAATTTTATAATCAAAATATTTCTTTTATGGCTATGCATATAAAGAGATTTTAAAAAAGAAGTTCTTAATGCCGTTTTCTTTTTATTACGTGTCATCAATTTTAGCTTCGGCATGCGGTCGCTGTCAATTTAAAAAAAAATTACTAATTTACAGATATTCTTAAAACACCTCATGGATAACAAGTTGTATTACGATTTTACAAGATTTATTCGAATTAAAATCTAACAATATAAAACTAGAATAGTTTTAGTAAAGACTACTATCGCCATCTATCGTTCACATCGTACACCCGGTGACGCGATAAGTTTTACCCCTACCGGAAATCACTCAACGCGACTAAGGAAGTTTCCACTTCAAAAATTGTTTTATTTGATAGTGATATTTTTCGGTGGCAATCTTTACGTTGAACTATTATATTTTGGTTACTAGCTTAGAAAATATAAAAACGTATATTTACTTGAAAGAAGCCACTTTGAAAAGACATTACAGGACCGACCCTGTCTTCATTTCTTCCCCACTCCGTTGGACACGGTACAATATTTTCCCAATTCCAAACGAAGCGTTCGGTGACTCGAATAAACACACAAACACGTGTTTATCGTAAGCAATAATACGAAACGCATTCCCGGGTGTGGTTCGCGTGACTGATTTCACCCTTGAGGGGCTAGTTAGGGCAAAGTTGCTGTTTTGACTTACCAACTTTAAATGCTTTATTTTTTGAAGTTATACTTCTTTTGGCGCGTTAGGGAAAAATTATGAGAGAAAATCCGAAAGAGTCACGAAAAACCGACGCCCTGAAGTTAGCTATAGTCAACATTTTAGTTGACGTTTTAGTTAACGTATGTTTGCGTGAGAACTGGCAACTGTATTCATGATATTTATTTATTTGTGATATTTAAATAAACTTTATTTAACTAGATAATGCGTTATAATATAACTTTCAATGTATTAAATAGCTTTTTTCTATTGTTAGTGTCGTTTTTTCTACAAACGTAGAATAAAGCGAAAAACAAACATTTTTGAAAATATTTTTTTCTTGTTACGCCAAAGAAGTATAACTTGTAACGCGTGTACGTGTAAGTACACACACACTTTTTTATGGACAAAGATGGTAAACGACCAAGCAGTTCACCATATTAAGTGACCGATACTCATAGGCATCTGCAACAAGCTGAGTTGCAGATGCGTTGCCTACCTTTATTGGACAGAGGAGAGGGATAGACAGAAAAAGAATATTTCCTTATCCTGTCCATCCAACCCCCGTCTTCTTCCCCCATTAGAAAAAGGCGGGAAAGGGAAGAGGACTGAAATTGACGAAACGAATAATATTTCTGTTTCACCTCTATCTTCTGCGAGGGCGTGGTATTTCACCGGTCGAGCCGGCCCATTCGTGCGACAGATGTTGTTGCGGGCTCTACCACTGTTAAATTCCGGCTTTAGTATGTGACGAAATACCCTTAAAATCGAGCAGAATAAAATAAATCCGTTCGTTTATGTCGTGACCACCTTTACAAGAAGAGTGATTGGCTCATGTTAAAGTACCGAGTACCCTTCGATAGCGTCTCCACGTAGCATGAGGCGGGCTTGTGGTCAAGGGTTAGTTATTTCATTATAAAAAAAAATATTTGCCTTTATTACTTTCGATCTGTTCAATAATTATAAATAAACTAGCTCTTGCCCGCGGCTCCGCACGCATTCGTTTCTTATTTTCCTGGCAGGAAATTAAGAATAACCTCATTATTTTTTATTATCAAAACATATAACATTACCATGACAACCAATATTGTAAGCTTTTATGTATTTTACTTTCCCACGGGAACAGTTTATTTTGGGGATAAAAAGAATTCATAAAAACATACGCGTATATTACACACGTTGTGTAAACATTTCAAAACGATCAAATCAAATGAACATTACATTTGCATATACATATAAGCACTTACGCTCGTGGCACAGAGGGTGGGCAGAAACTACAGATTTCAATTTAGCACGATCTTGGCACACCTCCCTCGTTTCTTCCACATCTATACATCTATGCATCGGTTACGGGTACTCCTAATATCGATTTAGATAAAAAATTTACCTTATTTTTTAGGAATAAATCTGAAAAACCGAAAAGTTTATCAGTGGTTTACCGAACAATTACAGGGTAACCTCAATTAATCTTGCTTCATTCATGTTAGAAAAACTGATCTCTCGATTATCCAAATAGCATTTGCAATTGTTTGAGGCGTAGAGATGAAAGGGTGAGGAATTCAATTATTCCCTTGCGCGACCTCTCCGTGAGGTGTCGCCTCGGGAGTCGAACCTTAACATAAAGGGAGAGAAGTTATTAAGGGCGCGCGTACCGGATAATTTCCGCCCGAGTTTCTCTCGTGGATATCAAAAGGATGCTGGAAGATAAAAGCGTTGCATCATCCAACTTCATAGAATGTTTTCGTTACTAAGAAATGAATTATTTTTCAGAGATATCCTTCAATTCAATATTACAGTGACGACCTGTGCCACACGTTAAATTATTTATTTTTTTATTCATTATTTTTACACTATTGATGTGACTAAAAGAGAGAATTGAGATTTGGGATGCTTTTGGTAGTTCAAGATTGATGAAAGAGTGAATGAAGAAAGTGACAAGGTGAGGTTTATGTTATTAGACCCCAACCCTTTTCCCACCGTTGTGGGGTCGGCACAGTACGTACTTCTCTTCCACGTCCCTCTATCAGCCGTCATATCTGAATTCACACTCTACTTACACGTGTCATCTTTCACACAATCCATCCACACTTTCTTCGGTCTTCCCTTGTAATCATCCACGTTCGTTCTCATCACTTTCTTCGTTATATGTCCTTCATCCCTCCGCAAAAACATGTTCATACCGCGCTAACCTCTTGCTCCTCAATTTGTACGTCACTAACGCAACTTTCTTCTTTAGATTTATAGTATGCGGTGTAGAAATCTGTCCTCTCTGCCTACCGCTCTGGGTTACGGTCATGAAAGCATACTAATTTGACTTTTTATTTGACATTAATCTTTACTGTGTTTTTTATGAGTATAAAATATTAGTAGATTTTCGAGATCATTTACTAAGCTTAAGCTTGTGCCAGGATATGGTTCACGACAATAGTCGAATGGCGGATTCGAACCCGCGACCTCATGCTCGGTAGTCCGCACCATTAACCATGAGGCTATTGGCGCTTCAATGCTCTTCAATCTTCGCAAAATCTCGCTTCAACCGCTTACTGGATTCACTTAGTACAATAAACTGCTAACGCATTTCGTTATGTGTCAGTTCGTATGTACTCTGTCTACCCCACTGGCGTTATGCGTGCGTTTTGAAGTTGAATACTGCGTTCGTAAGCAATTTGCTAACCCTGTGAACTCACCCCCACCCCTAAATGGAATTACGATAATCCATTTACAAGTCTACAATGCCACTGATGAGGGTGAAGTTTCACGCAAATAATTTTTGACGTGGGCTCTCAATATTTAATTCTTGATTTATAATAACTACCCAATAGCTCAAAGGTTATAATATATAAGGTAACTAACGCTATGTGGTTTTGGTCGCAAGGTGAAATAAAAATATGTGTATTGTTTTGTTTGAAGTGAATACGTTTTTAGCTGCTTTGAGCGATTTTCGATACGGGGAAAACTTATGGGTTCGCGTTACTGAGTGTATTTGAACGATAGATGGCGCTATTAATCTTATCTTTGTTTCATTTTCATTCCAATACATCTTGTAGAGTCGTAATACAAATTGTTGTCCAAGAACTGTCTTCATAATATCAATAAATTCGTAATTAATTTAAAAGCTGGCAGCGACCGGTTTACTTACTTGAAAAAGGTTGAAGACACATACACCCACATTCAGTGTGTACATATCTTTAGATACTATTGTAAATACCAAAGATATGAATATTACTGAACCTTAGGCTCACGTACCGATACCTGCCTATCCCGCTAGTGTCCTCCGCAAAAAATCATTTGTTCAAGCACACCCAATTGTATTTAGATTATTCGAAAGTTTTACCACCCCTATCCTTTATACAATAGGTCGCCAGTCAGAAGCGGTGACCTGTGAAATAAATGGGGTTTGAATCAACTGAACGAATACCGTCGAATTCAATTGATATCCTTTTAGAGGGGACAGAGAAATGTTTTTTTAAGATAACATAAACGCCTCTGTGACTGGAAAGATGCGCGGAATACCTGCTATATTGAGTACTAGCGGCCCGCCCCGGCTTCGCACGGGTATTTAACAGAAATGGAACTGGGGCAGGCCGCTAGTTTTAACATAAAAAGTGTCAAAACTATAATAGTAAGACACATAGTATTGCAAACTTTTTGTCAATAATTTCCGCAGCGTACGCATTATAACGATTTTTCTTGGTTTTTTTTTCATACGTTGGGTCACATTACCGAGGTTTTCATACGGATCCCTAACTTTTTGAAAATATTCTATAGACTATGTTCATCAGAGATAATGTGGAATTCCAATGGTGAAAGAATTTTTCAAATCGGTCCAGTAGTTTCAGAGCCTATTCAATTCAAACGCACAATCAAATCTTTCCTCTTTATAATATTAGTTTAGATTATATCATTTTAAGAAGGTAATTTGCAGAATGGAACTAATCATTGGGTATTATATATTTCAATCCATCGTTACGTCCGTTTATTGATTCTGAAATATACAATAATGGTCATGCAGTTAAATACAGGATAGCATTATAAATTCTCAAGAAATTAAAAGAAGAGAGATTTTTACTTTCATGATTTTGTTTATCTGAGGGCATGGCAGTGCCCCCGGAAAGACCCCGCCCCGTCAAAGGAACCTACTTTTTATCGAACCGTTTCGTCATATTTTCGAACCGTCTTAGCTCAAGTGTGGATTATCCCCGAAAGATAAAATTTACAGTATAAGAAGTCCTCAATAGACTTATCAAAAGTACCAAGTATCAATTATCTAGCTTTTATAGTTTCAGATTAATTGACAACTGAAATATGTTGATTTAATAACAGCCTGTTAAAAGAAATAAAATCCTACCAAAAAAAATTTCATGTAAAAAGGTACGCGATCTTTCTTTCCACTTAAGTAACGAAATGTGCACACTTGTGACGCGTCCTTAAATGCTGTCGGTTCATTATTGTATTGCTTCAAAAATACTTATTTAAACCAATACATGGCCTTTTGAAAATATATTGAACTGACATGTAGGAGGCGCCACCATCGGACGCCATCTTGTCCACCGACATCTTACAATAGAGGAACTTCCAGTTTCTTTGCAAAAAAAGTCATTTAATCTCAACTCAAAAATTAGGTTTGTACTTAAAATGATAACATCACACGCCACCACTGAGTTGTCGACCTTTTCGCACGTCAAAGCTTACATTTATAGCCTATAATAGCGGTAATATTGGAGTAGTGTTTACAATTCTTATTGGCTTGTACAACCCTAATAGTTGCCGGGATTTGTCAAGTTAATCCGGGACACAATTAGCATCCCTGGGAACCGGGACAAAAAGTCGCCTCCTCACAGATTTATTATTGGTCCCGGATAAACGTAACAAATATTTAACCGGGGACCCATAATCCTGTTTACAATAGATCTTGGATTGTTTATTTTAGCGGCAACCCTAAGTTTAGCGTTTTTTGGATGCAACAAATCGCCCGAACTGCGGTCACGTGGCCCAGCTACAGAGTTAGATTACCATAGCATATCAGATATAGAAAAAAAAAACATACAGACGAATTGATAACCTCCTCCTTTTTGAAGTCGGTTAAAAACTGGTTTCGTCCAGTTTTGCGACATTTAGGTATTATTACATTTTCCCATTCATACTTTTATTCCATCCTGATTATAGTCTCGTTATGTTGTAAAGCTATTTAATGATATTTTCGTCAGCAAAGTTATATTTAATTTTAGTCACATAATTAGAAAATAATTAATTAAAACAATACCAAAGGTGTATCTGCATATTTCGTCCAGGACGTTGGTCCACTCAATTTTGTGTTGTCCTTAAGTAACAAAGAGTAACCTATATCTGCTACCAATATTTCTACCTGCCCTTTTCCCGTAGTTCATACTGTAATAGCCAACCCTCTTCGGGCATCCATCTGCTACCAATATGGACAGTGGAACCTTGGGAGCGTCACACAGAAAGTCGAAGCCGGAATATAAGTCAAAAGCCCATCCACTGAACTGTTGTCCTAGTTGGGCGACGGAACGCGTCGCGTTACTATAACGAGTACTAATTTTGCGTCGCGTCACATCACCGCGTTACCTTGAGCAACGAGTGAGCTAACATTCTACAGATCTCCTAAAGCCGTCCACTTCGATCAATCAGTTGACACAAACAAGCGTACATCTCTCCAGATGTAATCGATAGCTAGCTCAACTGATCTCCGCAGTATACAATGTAATGACAAGCATACCGATCTAGCATACCGAGCATACTTCTTCGTGTTACTCACTCGTTGTAATCGATAGTTAATTTGAATGATCTTCACAACGTACATCGGGTAATTAGAAGCGTACCAAGCATACTCCTCGAACATACCAGACATACCTCTTCGTGTTACAAGGTACGTTGCCATTCAACTCGTATTTGATAGGCTTTGCTTGTTTAGGTAATCGGAATTTGAACTTACTAATAGTTGTATAAAGTTAATACTAGTTGTTTCCCGCAGTTTTGCACGCATTCGTTTCTTATTTTCCGCCCTGGAATTTTTTGTAACTAGATTCTTCGTATGATAAATTTCGTATTACAGGCAACAAGCGTCAATAGCCTAATGGTTATGGTTAAGGACCGCGACACATGCACAACATGGTCGTGAGTTCGAATGCGCCATTCGACTGTTGTCGTGAACCATGTCCAACCAAGATTAAAACTTGTTTGGTCATGGTTAAAAGAAATATTAGTTAATTATTTCGACAATCTACTAATATTTTACATATATACCTGAGGAGAGTTGGCGTCAGGCAGGCGGCCAACGTAAAACACCTATAGGCAAAACTTATTACAGTATGGACTACGGTCGTACTGTGCCGACACAACGTAAAGAGAAAAGGGCAGGAAGAAAAAAAATGTGTCAAAACGTTGTTAATGTCAAAAAATATAACATTTCCATGGCAACGTGGTGAATTAATGTTATATTATCTATCCCTCGGAAGTTTTTTTTGGTGATATAAGGTACCGTAGGCCTTTTCTGTACGCCTGAAAATGTGTGTGCAAGATTTCATGTTATATGGTTGCGTGATAAAGGTGTCAAACAAACAATCTTGCATTCGTATTTATAATATTATATGTACGTGCGACTTCTAACAAAGAAAATAATAAAGAAATCTAGAAAATTAAATGTATTCTTTGTTGCACAACTAGCGACATCTTGCTCTGAAGAGAAACGTTTACAAGTACTCGGTTTTATAATTACGGATGAGGCTTTTGTGCCGCTCGCCGTGTTGTCGCTATTTCTAAAGATTTTCCTCTAAAGCCTGTATTTACTTTGCGGGAGTCATTCGTCAAGGAAAAGGGAGCGGTCAAGACTCCCCGCTTATAAAAATACTTCCTAGAAAAACTTAAATGAAAGCTTATGTTTTATAAAACTGAAGATTTTAAAAACACAAACTTATTCAAACGATTCTGAAATATATTCTAGCGACGTGGTATGTCTTTTCAGAAAGATTAATGTGAAATCTGGAATAAATAAGATTATCTTCATGTAAAATTGACTGCCAAAACTCAGAAGGTCAAAATGCTTTTTCTGTTAATAAAAAGCTATAAGAAGTAAAGCCAAGCCCCTAGCTGAGCCCCGAGTTGTTGCACTGCTTTGCCCCAGACTTTCACTACCTAACCTCTTATATAATTATTTCTCTAGACTGTTTTTCTGTCGGTCCGCGATATCTTCCTTATCCTTTATCAAATTCCATAATTTATGTCTCATTCTAAAGCTTATCGTGTCGGAGAAATGACGTAAAATAGGCCTACTCTCTAAAAATGTACCGTTTCTCTTAAATCTAAGATTTGAAATCATCTAACAGTGTTAGAGCCTGCAACAACATCTGTTGGACGAATTGGCGTTTCGTGTGATAAATGAGGTGCCGGAGGCCTAATTCTAGTCCTTACCTCCGTCCTATCCTTTTTCTATTAAAGAAAGGATGGGAAGAGGAAGAGGATTTGACGGGCAGGGGATGGATAGTTTCTGTTAGGATAACCCTTCTGTCCATTAAAGGTAGGTAACGCGTCTGCAACTCATTAGGTTGTTGCAGATGTCTATTGGTAAAATTCATTTAATATCGAGTGAACCGCTTGCTTGTTTGCTTTCCATCTTCTTCTATAAAAAATCTAATTTTTCGATAGACATCGACTCGAATTCGATATATATCGACTGCCGAACGGGGGTCTACGGGTCTCTACTAGTAATGAATTAAGTACACGAAAAACCAAACCAAATAATTAGAAATTTAATATTAGTATTAGTAAAACATTGAATTAATTACTAGTGAAAGTTTTAGCATAATAATCTAGCTAATTTTAATAAAACTGACCCCAACATTTTGTGACGACTGCAACGAAATTAATGTTGTTTATGAATATAGACCTAATCTTAATTTTACTCGCGATTATAAACATAGCAACAGTTCGCTATCTCTGTCTGTCCTAAATATGATAAGCGGGAGACGTGATACGTCTTCGGTGTGAACTCTGAGGGCCATTTTTTTGGTACACACAAGTAATTGCATCGACCGTACCGTTTTGCGAAACGGCAGGGAATGGGCCAAGCAAATATTTCCCGAGGGAACGATAAGCTGGTATAGGATGGCTGATAGTCGGCCAGGAATTGCTGGAGGGAAGGGAACAATTTGCGATATGAACAAAGGATTTTTGGCAATTTTTCTTAGTGAATTTGCAACGTACAAAATCTCGGACAATGTGCGTGCAAAATTTCATGATGATCCGTTGAGTGGTTTACTCGTGAAAGTGTAACAAACAAACAAATTGACTACCGCATTTTAAATATTAAGTAACGATAAAATGCGTTACTAGATCGCCGAGTT